>MU784956.1:74236-122259 GCA_026770625.1 Nicotiana glauca | reverse complement strand
GGGGGGGGGGGGGGGAGGGGGCCCGACAGCATGGCGACTTTGTTGGGGAATACCTTTAGGCTCTTACTATAACAAACTTATTTTTTATGAATTAGTACAAGCATGATTTATCCCAAACTTATTTTTTATGAATTAGTACAAGCATGATTTATCCCGTACCCTTTCCCCTTGTTTGAATTTAACTGTCCGTTTTCTTTTAAGCATTTATTATTTTTTATCCCTGAAACTGACTTGTCTCTTTATTTTTTTTATAACTGTCTTTCAATTATTTAAATATTATATTTATTTTTCCTACGTGCAAATACTTGACTACATGTTATTAATTGCCACATAAATCATGCTCCACCATATTCCACTCGTGCGTATCAGTGGATCAGTGGTGCAGTCGACAGTTCCGTGCCTTCCCCCTCAAGTTGTCCGCTTGACGGTACCGGTCTAAAACCTCCATAGTAGCCTTACCCTGGTTAAAATTGTGCATGCATCATGGTCAAACCTAGTCGAATCGATATATTGTCCACATAATGGTCCTTTATGGCAAGACATGTCCAAAAGTCTATCGAGGTTTCCATAATCCCAACGGATACAACTACGTTGTGTGCATTAATTGGGAGAACTAAATTTCGATATGCTGATCATAAATGTATAAATAGTCGAGTCTGGTGGGGGATAAAGGCCTGACACTTTTGTTTTGCACAAAGTGAGGCATGCGGTCCCTATATTTAGTATGGTTAGAAACATCCCACCGTTGCTGCTAGATTGGTGGGAGGACCTTTCCTCAAGTGAAAAGAAACACGTAAGAAAGTACCTGGGTAACTTCCCTTCCTTTCTAGTTATTGAGCCAAACAACAAGTTGATTGATGCTTTCAATTTATTCTGGGATAGTGAAAGGGCTATGTTTCGTTTCAGCACCATATAAATGACACTGCTTATAGAAGAAATTGTAGGGCTTGCGGGGTTAGTTTCGGATAGTCTTGGGATATTGGTACCTGAAAACCATACTGACAAAGGGTTTTTAAAAATGATTGGGCTGAAGAAGAATTCCAACCTAGTATGCTGAAGTAATCATACACACCTTTCAACTACCTGTATAAGGGGTATGGATATAGCATGTCCTTATGTATCTACCATGATGAGATCTCTCTCACTTCTCTGGGTGACATCCACCGTAGAGTGTTTGTATTCATTGTATGCTTCTTAGGCCTGATAGTGTTCCTAATGAAAAAGGGAAGAATTCACACTAGGTTAGCCATGGTCTCCATGTCTTTGATGGAAGATATTAATGGAAAGACATATACCATAGTCCCCATGATCATAGCTAACATCTACAGGGCTCTGGAGCGCTATCAAAGAGGGGTCAAGCATTTCGAGGGTTGTAACTTGTTGATGCAATTATGGCTATTGGAGCATTTCCAAAAGGGTCACTATTACCAAAGAAATTTTGTAAAGGGCTTGAAACGACCATATTGCCTTCCATCACCCCAAGCGGATGAGTTGCATTAAAGAAAGGTTTGCTCAGCCAGAAAGTGCCAAAGAATGGGTAGGGTTCTTCGATAATCTGACTGAGGAACAGGTGCAATGGATCTTTGAATGGTTCCCAATAGATGAATCTATCATTAGATCCAGGGACGCTCCACACCTTGTGTTGATCGGGTTAATAGGGATATATACCTTTGTTCCTATCCATGTTATGAGGCAAGCAGATATGAAACAGGTTGTACCAAGGATTGCCAAGATGAGTCATTTCAGGGTAGACTTTCAAGACGACGACATCCCTTACAAGTGCAAAGCTTAGCACATGTGGCACTGCAAAATCATTTTAGAGAAGAACACCATTGAGCCTTATACAACAGGAATGGTGATGACAGGGGCTAGTCGAGGGAATAGAATCATAGATAAAGAAACTGAAGCTCAAGTCAAATACAACAGGCTGCGCAAGAGGGTCCACGACTCTGAGAATGAGCACCTGGAGGTACATAAGATGAGTGTGAGGTTGATCGAGGAATGGAAAGAAATGGCATTCACTTCTAATAGGAAACTGGAATATCTGCAGTGAGGAATAGTCCAGCTAGAACACAAAGTCATAGAGAGGATTGGAAATTGCTAGAACGCTGAAGGAATTGAAGGAGGACATCTGGCCAAAGCCTACTTGCCGCTAGGGCTAAGCGAGCTAGGGGATCTATATGATGGAATTCGGAATATCGAATCTGGGGAAGGTCCTTCTAGGAACAAATAGGCTATGTAGTGACTTATTTTGTTTTATCTTGGTGTCGTTTTGTGATTCGCCTATTTTTATATTATTAAATGAAGCATTTGTTGTCATTTAAAGTTCTCCAAATCTATTTTTCTCTAGGCCTACCTGGGGCATAATGAGGCTCCCCAAATTAAGACGCGAATTTACATTTCTATGATGTATGTTTATATATTGAAAACATTTTAGAATCCTCACTAACTAGTTACCTTTTGTTTTGCTTATTTTTGATTACTCACATCCCCTTAGGTTGGTTCACTCATACTGACTTCATCAGTGTATCATACCAGATCTAGAGGCCCTCCACCTCCTCTTCCCCTATTTACCGTACAAATGGTCATAACAATTAAATTTGTTATTAAGACTCTAAAACTACGTAACCTGTTTATGCTAGTTTTTAGAGCCGTGGATGCTAGATATGTGAAGTTCAGTGATGAAATATGAGCTAAGACAAGACAATAATCGAACCGAGAGGCTTGCTACTCGAGCATCAGACTGATTGATGACAGGCTCGAGCTCGAGCTATCGGGGGTAACTGGGAAGAGTATAACAACTAGGATATCATTAAAGAAGGATCTTTATGGCCCATATCAAGAAATAAAATAAGAATCAGTATGAAAGCAATAAATAAAGAAATAGCCTCGGGCAAGTAAGTTAGAGAGAAAAAGAGAGAGAGAGAGATAGAGAATTATTATTGATCTTGTGTTGAGTAGTTGGAGCAACGACAGTCGAGATTTACAAAGTGATAGGGATCCACTTTATATAGGAGGGGAATCCCGTTATAGTACTAAATGCATTAACTATAAGGACATGGAGGCAGGATGGCTGGACGTGACATCTTGAGACAGGCCCCGGATAGATCAGCTTTGTCATATTTGACCGCGCGCCTTGGGAATTCCCCATTTTACTCTAGCCTCAATCTATATCTTCTTTAAGTCGGACCTCAACGAGCCCCGAGGGCGTTATCTCAGTCATAGCATTGCACCCTCGGAGTCTCGAGGTGTTCTTCTAAACTGACTCGATAGCAAGAAATTAGACCATTTTATTTTGCCACATACATATAGTCTCATTGTTTCTCAGAACGAAGAGATGGGAAATGATCATGATACCCGACTCCTCGAGCTCCCTGTAATGGCATCATATCAATGACGAAATCTATGAGGTGAGTTTTTGCGATAACTGGGACATCCCATGGACTTTTGTTTTTGACAACATTCAATGCACTATCAATTCCAGTTCTCCAATGTGAAAGTAACACCGTGGATTTGGTTATTCGAGAACGTAGTAATTGATGTCCATCGGTCTGTCTTCTAAAGGACTCGATGACCGCGTCATTATCTCTTATAAATATGGACGTTCTGCCATTGTTTTCTATCCAAGTGCCTTTATCTGCTCATTCACTCTTTTCTCCTTCTCATCTTCCTCTATTGTTGATCA
The DNA here is from genome assembly GCA_026770625.1 of Nicotiana glauca. Classification (NCBI taxonomy): domain Eukaryota; kingdom Viridiplantae; phylum Streptophyta; class Magnoliopsida; order Solanales; family Solanaceae; genus Nicotiana; species Nicotiana glauca. The sequence continues at coordinate 118,574 of MU784956.1, read as the reverse complement.
CCATGTTTGGAGTCTACTACCTCAAGGTCATTTGGCATCGTTCCGATAGTCCGTGTCGTTGCCCTTTTCTTGAGCTCCTCTTTGCTGAGCATGAGTATGCCGTCTTGTCACTGTTGTGATTGTTGTTACGTTTACTGCCGTTGTCCCTATTGACTCGAGATGATGACAAATGGGGAATCGATTTCCCCTTTTATAGAAAGTCATTCGGACTATGCACCACTACTCTTTCTCCTACCCTAGCCTAGTGTGGCACTTCATCCCTTGGGGTTTTTCTTTCCTGGGGGATAAAATGGCACCGTCGGTCGTTGAGGATGGGGACCATCGAATCTTCAACCTTTGTCTTTGGCGGTCTATGTCTCCTTTATCTACCTCCTCTGCATCCCTTCTTTCTCCTCTTCTTCATCTTTTCCATCGGTGAGGATTTCCTGTGCGATTGAGCTGGGAACCTAGAGGAGATGGTGGTCGAAGGAATTTCCTTCGAAGATGTGAGTTCGAGGGGGCGACGCTCGAGGATGCTGACACCAGAGATGGACCTTCGAGGATGGACTAGGTTCTTAGGTTTTCAGTATGGGAGTATACCAATTTATTTCTTTGTTTCCGCGTAAGGACCCCTTACGGGTTTTTGAAATTATATGTAAGGACCCCCTGAGGGTCGTTGTAAGCAAATATTTCCGAAATATGAAGACATATTCTTTACTTTTGCTTTTGATTTTTTCCATGTTCTTGTATATTCTTGTGCGTTCGCAGAGATCCTGAATGTATGCCTCTATTGACGATTGTAAATATTTTTTTCGGCCTTTGGTCGACATAAATGGCTCTTTTTCGAGCTCTTCCTTGTTCCCGGGATCAAGCTTGAAGCGGTCTGGTGAACTTGGATCATTGGGGCCCTCGAGCCTCATTGAAATAGAGCACCAAAGCTAAAGTAAACTTCGGGCACTCAAAGCTTTTACTTTGAGCTTGACGTAGATAACCTTTTAAGGTGTAGTGGATAGACTTCCATTGAGGGGTTACCTATATTTAGGAAATACCTTGAGCCCTCATGGACGGATCTCAAAGTGCTTCTTTTATCTCTAGAGAGGAAAACTACGAGATCAGATATCACTTTGAGTTTTAAATGGCACTGAAGTCTTTCTGAAGCTTGACTTCTCGTTGATGGAGGTCCTCAAAGTTGGGTACCACCTCGGGCCCAAAGATGATGTTGTTGGGTCATTGAAGCCTATTTTATTATTGATAGAGGTCCTCGAGGTCAGATACTACCTCGGGATTAGCATCAAAATCCTTGTCCAGGCCTAACTTGGGTAGGCGGACCATTACCATTTCCTCGCATATATACGGGAATACTTCGGCTTCATGGTTGATCCCATTATTCTAGATAGCCATCTTCCCATTTTGGCATTACCTTAGCAACAAAGTGCTTGTGTACACTCCTACTTTGATTTGTTAGTTTTGTCGTAGCTGTCACTGTGACTCCGGGGTCTATCTAGCAGAGAGGGGAAAGTTCTACTCCAAGTGCTTAGAGTTAGTGAGAGTTTATATTGAAGGCTACGTCTTTCATAAGAGATAAGCATCTCGAGTTAGTGAATAGAGATTGCAGATGGGGAATGTAGATAGTGCTACATGTGCTTCCCCTAGATGCGGGTATCGTGGACCATGCCAATGGATTCCTAAACATGCTTACATACCCCTTCACACTGTGCCCCCTTGATAGGGTCGTGCTTGACTTTTGCTTCAATATCGGGTTATCTTAGCATAGATACACCAATAATTTTGGAGGATAGTGTTGATGACGAGGTTTTTGTAGAGAAAGCGGGGCTTGAATTTACGCTCGGTCACCTTGTTAGGTTCTACTGGCCATTTCATGATCCATGTTTGCTAACCTCGTAGTGTAGTTCGTCCACACCTTTTGTTGTTGACAATAAGGAAAATGGAGATCGAGAATGGTTCAGCCAGTTCGTTTGGATCTAGATAGCCGATGTTATCCCCAAGAGCTTAAGCCATTCCCCGAGTAATGGAATTATATGCATGAGTGGGGCATACCGTGATTTCTTGATTTTTCTCATGGTGAAAGCTGGTTTTATAACCGTGTTTCCCTCTTTCCTGCAATGATTTCATGTGCGCCAGGTGACGTTCCTAACCTGCTTGATTGAGTCTAGAAGGTGGCGACCCACTCGACTTTCGACGAGTGTAGGTGGCAGGCCGTATCCCGAGGCAGATGAAAGGCGAAACTTCATGGTGCATGCGTATACTACTTCTTCCTTGTCTGTTGCTCATTTGGAGAGACATTCTCACCCTTTTTATGTATCAATTTTGCTATAGTATGTATCGGAGAGCCTCCAAAGGCGATTCCATGCTCCTTCGTAGAAGGGAAGGTATTTCTAATTTCCGAGCTAAAAGATAACAATAATACGAGGGGCACATACTCAAAGGGTGATGGCAATCATTGCAAGGTGGAGCGGGGCCAGGCCTCTGAGATAGGTATATCGCCTGAGCCTGCTGCAACCAAAGATTCTAATTCTAGAAAGATGGCTCCTCAGAGTGATCATGCCTCAATTGGGGTTGATCCTTCCAGGGCTGAGGGGATTGGACCAGCAGATGTTTTCTCGTTATTTAAGGAAGTCTGCTGACTTCATTTTGCGATGAGATTTGACGTAGGCCTTTCAAACCCTGTGCCTTCCCTTTCTTATCAAATTTTTTGTTTGTAGGCCTTTGGCAGGCTTAGGTATGAGCTGCTCTGTCACGAAACTAGGCATCGGAAAGATGTGGATTATTATAGATCCCTAAGGCTCCTTTGCGAGGATAAGGAAGTTGAGTTGGCATACCGGTGAAATGAGACGTACCGAAGCTCGGATTACAAGAGTTATTTGACTGAGCAGGTAACTTTTGATCCTGGTTGAGTATGCATTCTGCCGTTTAAACTCTCGGGTTAACTTTTTGCCTATCCCAGTTGTAGAAAAAGACGGAGGCCCTGGAATGCTTCAAGGTGAAGCTGAGTGAATTAAGAATGATTACTCGAGCTAAAAGCTCTGCCGCAGGTTCATGCTTCAGAGGAGAAAAGTGCCTTGGCTAGAGTTCTTGTCTTCGATGTCCAAATCCGCTTAGCTCGTGACAACGCTTCAGTTCAAGCTGATATGATCACGAAGCTTGACTCTGAGCTTTCAAAGGTTAGGCTGAGATCATCGATGATCGGTCTGAGGCATCATTGGTCCGGACTAAAGCTGATCATGAGATGGAAATTTATTTTAGGGATGAGATCGGTACCCAAGACGAGTTGAAGAGGGTCCTCGATCGTTAATAGAGGACCAAATAATATGCTCGTTACAATTCTCGAAGAAGGGTACTTGAGGAGATCAGCGTCAGGGGTTTTGTTCTCCCGGAAGAGCTGACACGAGCGAGGGCGGACGAGCGTGGAGCTTGGTTGCTTCTGTCCGGCACTGAGGAGAGTATAGATGAGGCCTATAGGCCGTAGCCCTCAGGGATGAGGTGTAGATTTTTCTATTTAGTATGTGTTTAGAGTGTGTTTGTAGAATGAGAATGTACCTTGTTATGTATGTAAATAAAAGAAAGCTTGAAGCTTTATTTTTAGTGTACCTCTCTTTGGTTTCGAAGCTGATGAGAATCCTTAGATTCGTGATATGACTCTTGGGCTTATTTAGGATGGCCCGAGGGCTCTTACTATCTTGCTCAACTATTTTGGGTTCAGTCTACAAGTCGGGCTTTGATTTGAGCTCATTCGACTCTCGAGATTTTATATTTGTGTAGGCTTACGACAATGGCTCTAATACCTTTGGTCGAAATGAGCATTTATATGCATGGCCCTGAGGCTTATTAAGCTTGCAACAATGGCTCTTATGCCTTGCTCTTAGGGATACATAGTTAACTATTTTGGGTCCGATCTCTGAATCGGGTTATGACTCGAGCTCATTTGACCCTCAAGATTTTTTGTTGGGGGCTGGCAACAATGGCTCTTATGCCTTGGGTCGAAGAGACCTCTCGTGTTTGTGGCCCTGAGGCTTGTAAAGCTGGCGACGATGGCTTTTATGTTATGCCCTTAGGCATGTATAGTTAACTATTTTGGATCATGTCTTCGAATCGGGTTACGGCTCGAGCTCATTTTAATCCTCAAGTTTTCAAATTTTAAGATGGTGATAGTGGCCCTTACGCTTTTGGTCATTGCAACCATTTAGTGTTTGGTCTTGAGGCTCATTTTGTTAGCAACAATGGCTCTTACGCTTTTGCCCTAATACATTTTTAGGCTTTGTTTTCCTCTCCTTAAAATCTTTTTGAAATTATTTTTCCTAACTCGTCGTCGGTTCGGGAAGAACCTCAATTTCAAGTTGTTTAATGGAGATGTTTGAGCACCTCGAAAGATTTCGCTCGTAGGTTGAGTATCTCGAAGCGATTGTGATTTGGAGCTAGCATGGTCAAAGCTTGTTTGCCTGTCGAGGGTAGCCTGTATTAATCGTTTCTTTTCGACGTAGATTCGAAGTAGTGGCCTATTATTTTGTTAGCGACGGTCGAGCATCCCCGAGTTGTGTTAATTTGGCTGGTGCATATGTTTTTACTATAGTAATTTGTTTTTAGCAAAATCCACTAGGCAGTTCCTAGGGCTAGTTTTTATTTATCTAAATCAAAAAATAATAAAAAAACAATGTTGGGAGGTCTTACACAATGAAAGAAATTAACTTTGATGCTTACATATGTCATATTATCAATATTTAGCTAAGAACTCAACATTAATATCACATTGTTCAACCTAATCATATAACTCAATTAACACATAAAACTTAGCCATGCACTGTCTTAAAAAATGTATGATTTATGATTTGTATGTTTTCCAACTCTTTGACCAGCTTCCCATTGATGAATCAATTGTTAGCATAAGGTAGCCATTGTATTCGTTTTCCGTTCTGCATTTGTATAAAAAATGGGAATAGGAAATCCAAACTCTTTCATGATTAGAGCCGCACCTCCCTTCTTAATATGACATGTAGTTGTAGACCATTGCTTTCCCAGCATCGAGCCACGTGTTTCCTCTTTCCTCGCATTCCAGTTTCCAACAAATGAATTCCATCCTTCTTGATGTTGAGTGAGTATGTACAGTTGCAAAAATGCCTCACATAGTTCTCTGTCTTCCTCTGTTGTCTCCTATGTTTGAATTCATTTATGTGGTTTCAAATTAAACAATTGCACAAGCGTGTACCTCCATACTTTGACCAATATTGGTTTTTGAACAAGATGCCTCAGTATCCCTTCTTGTAAAACATACCACTAGCCCATAGGACTGCATTATTTGATTCCCAATTGTCCAGATGTTCGGGCATTAAAGTCCTTATATCCATGCTTGTGCCTCCTATTGTTACTCCTCTTTGGGAATGAGCAACTAGTGCTAACACCACCCTCTGAATTTGTAACAAATAAGAGGCCATATGTATAGTAATTTTCCCTGCAAAAAATAACACAGAATTAGTATAACCATAAACCATCATTTCCTCCTCCTCTAGGATTTGGATCTGGCATTCTGCTGCATTATGATGTGTTGCCTATTTTATTGCATGTATGAGGGCCTGAATGTAATTTGAGTATTGCACTGATCCACTAGTTTGTTCGACTAGTGTACCAGCTGTACACATTCTTGAATCTGCTCCTTTTGATGTGTTTCTTGTGTGCTTCCTTCTGTTTGCAAGCATGCAGATCCACGAAGCATGTGTCTATTATTTTTGGAGTGTTGATTTGTACTTGAATAGCTCCCAAACACACCCCAACATTTATTTCTTTTTCATGCCAAATGTACCTTCCATCAATAGAATTGTATAGCAGGGTACTCTTCCTTGTCCCTATGCTTTTGTCTATCACTAATTTTCTTCCATTGGCCATAGTGCAGTGCACTAATACCACCAATTGGATATCCATTAGACAATAGAGCATAGATGTATACTCCTCACCTGCAAATTAGAACACTATGTTAGTAAAAAAGGAACTAATCATGCTCTCCTCCAGCTAGATTTGAGCATAATGTGTATAAGTGATTTCTCTTGCAACCGTTTCAGCATTGAATGCTCCTCTCCTTCCTTTCCTATATCCTTGCAACTGTAACTCTGATGTATGGACATTGCATCTTGTCACTATTCACCAACTTCCTACCTTGTACATCCAGCTTTTCAAAACTATGACACTCTGCAGGACCAACATCTAGTGCATAGTTGGCAATATGGTTTGCTAGTTTGTTGCCCTCTATAAGCGTGTGCGTCACTGAAACATTGACTCTATTCATCACCCTCCTAATCTCCTAAACCAATACAGATATAGCCCATGGAGGTTTCCACTCCCCAGATATAACATTCTTCAACAACATAGAATTAGTGTGTAAATTTATAAGGATATAGTCATTCTCAATAAAGAACTTCAAGGCTTCATAAATAGCACTAGCTTCAGCTAATGTATTGGAACCTTCAAGAACCTCTTTACCATAAGCATATATCACATCTCCCTCTTAATTCCTAAGAACATAACCAATAGAACTCCTCCCAGGATTACCCCTAGATGCTACATCAGTATTCACTTTAATCCATCTTTGAATTGGTAGCTCCCATAATACCTTTGTGTATTTTAAGGTAGGAGTATATTATTCCATCATTTTAACCATATCATGCCACTTCTGTGGGACATTCTGAATAGCTGGCTTTATCAACTTGATGAGGGATTGCATAGTTGATGAAATTTGGTACACTACTCTATTTACTGTGACTACCTCACCATACTTATAACTGTTCCTTCTCTTGCATAATTCTCATACAATCATAGAAGGTAGGTCATGCATAATAGGTTTTATTCTTGGCACCACATCTGCGGTCCAACATTTGACAATAACCTAGTGAAAAGTGATCCCCTCTATATTAATACCTGCATGCCCAAGATAATATCTCCACACTTTTTCTGTTGCATAAGAAGTGAAGAATAAGTGCTGCATTGTCTCTTTCTTTGGCTCTGTACAACACCAATATTTAGAAGCCATTAGATATCCCACTCTTTTGAAAAAGTCATCTAAAGGCAACTTATTTCTCCTAACTTTCCACATGAAGAAGTCAATATTGGAAGGCAATCCTTTTACCTATATGTTCCTGTAAGCATTACAAGGTTCCTGTCTCCTCCTCAAATAATCCAATTTCGATTTGACAAAAAAATCACTCCTGGTTTCCAACATCTACACAGGTTTTTCCAGACATTCAAATGACACAGGTGGTTGTATATTGTCTAAAATATGTACAGCAAGGTCTTCTGGCAAAATATCCTTTATCGTCTTCATCTTATTTCTCATTATGTACCACATCATATATATTATTAATGGATTCGTCAAAAACAAAGTATGGTGGTGTAACAAAATACAACGCGCGCAGTCCAGTCCAATTTTCATACAAAAACAGAGCAGATCCCATTCTAGGTTTCCACAATATCTGATGGTCGATGATATCCCTACACTCTGGCATTTTTCTCCACACAAGAGATCCATTTTTCCAAGGAACCACCATTTGATTGATTTTCTTGCAGTACTTCTGGCTCATAAATGAGCTACACAATGTTGGCTTTATCCTGAAGTTCCACCACAATTTGCAAAATAGTGTTGTTGCCATATCATGTGGAGATCTAAAACCCACACCCCCTTCTTCACATGGGAAAAATAAAGTACTCCAAGATGCCCAATGCCTAGTTGCCATACCAACAGTATTGCTCCAGAAAAATTGTGAAAAAATTTTGTGAAGCCCGTTGATCACATTTGAAGGTGGATTAACTATAGATAGCATATGAATGGGCATGCTCTGCAACACATGTGATATAAGAATAGCTCTTCCTCCTATAGAAAGAAGCTTCCTTTTTCAACTTTGCAACTTATCCATCACCTTTGTTATGAGATCTTAGTTATAATCCTTTTTTCTTCTCATGTAGAAAATTGGGCAACCTAGGTATTTAAAAGGAAACTCTTGCTTGGGAATACTAGTAATTCTTTGAACCTTGTCCACAACTTCATCACTAGTAGAATCATGCAAATATACAGCTGATTTGCTCTTGTTTATAAGTTGGCCAGAAGCTGCTTCATAGGCTGATAGTACATCCATTATAAGCTACAATGAAGTGGTATCAGAAGAAGAAAAGATTATTGTATCATTTGCATAAGCAAGATGATTTATCTTTGGACTCTATTTGGGTATCCTATATCCACAAAAGTGCAGGTTCTTGTGTAAAGCATTCAGTCCTCACGACATAGCTTCTGCTACAAGGATAAAAAAAGTGGGTGATAGAGGGTCACCCTGTTTCACACCTCTAGTTTATCTAAAAAATCCATGAGTCTTCCCATTTATAAGCACCTAGTACCAATTATTTGAGATTATACCAAAAATGCAGCCAATAAACCTTTCACCAAATCCCATCTTCCCCAAAACCTTTATTAAAAACAACCAGAACAAACGATCATATGCCTTTGTCATATCAAGTTTTATAACCACATTTGGACCTGCTTTGGTTCTCAATCAAATATCTGTGATTATCTCCTGATTTAGCAATATGTTTTCAACTATACTTCTTCTTTAACAAAGCCAGCCTACTCATATGATATTAAATTAAGAAACATACCTACTAGCCTGTCATGTATTACTCTAGAGAAAACCTTATTAATGAAATTACTTAGGCTAATAGGTCTCATGTCTGAATATGTTACAACTTTCTTTTTTTTTTTGGCAACAAAATAAAGTATCTATGTATTATGTATCTAGGCAGCTCATGACCATTGATAAAGGCTTTCACCATTTCTACAATATCATCTCCAATTACATCTCAACAAGTTTTAAAAAAGCAACCTGTAAATCCATCTGAATCTCCTGCGCTTTCACCATTTAGGCCGAAAACTGCATGTTTTACCTCCTCTTTAGTAGGCTATTTCACCAGTTTTGAGTTCTGATCATTGTCAACCATATCAGGAACATGCTCCAATATCCCAAGTGCTGTAGGAACTAAATACTCATGAAATTTAGCTTCAAAAAATCTGACTGCCTCCTGAGCCATGTCTGCAGTATCCTCCAACTAGATGCCTGCATTATTCTGCACTCTTCTTATCTGTAGTCTTTTCCTTTGACCATTCACTTGAGCATGAAAAAACTCAGTGTTTCTATCCTCATCCTGGACCCAATTCATGCCAGCTTTTTGCTTCCAAAACTCTTCTTCTAAGGCTAAATCTTTGATCAATTCAGTCTGGACTTTCTGCAAACTTTCCCTATTTTGGAAAATTGGATTTCTTTCAAATTCTGCCTCATGAACCATCACCACTTCTTCCAAACTTGCTATTCTCTGAAAAATTTCACCATAAGTAGCCCTGCTCCATGTAGTTAAAGCCTTCTTTAGTCTTTTCAACTTCTGATTAAACATGAAAAAAGGATCCCCTATAAATTCTGACTTCCAGTTTTCCTTAATCACCTCCTTGAAAGTTTTATGTTTTGTCCAAAAGTTAAGGAACTTAAATGCTTTTTTGATTGGAATAACATCTGCCTGACAAGTAATCGTCATAGGGCTGTGGCCTGACCCTATCTTTGATAAATGAGATACCTCTACAGTGGGACACATTTGCTGAAACTCCAAATTCCCCAAACATCTGTCAAGTCTCTTAAAAATGTAGTCATCTCCAACTCTTCCATTCCACCGTGTATAAATACTACCTTTGAAGCCCATGTCACTAAGATTATAAGTATTAGCACAGTGTCAAAAGTATTTAATCTCATTCACTGATACAGGCAAACCACCAAATTTTTCCTCCTCATCCCAAATAACATTAAAGTCCCCCCAACAAGCCAAGGTAAGGATATATCCCTTGCTAAATTGTAAAAACTATCCCATAGCTCAATACATTCTATTGAATAACATTTTGCATATACGAAAGTGACAACAAAAGAGATTTGAGTATTAAGATTTGTCAGCTTCAACGTTAACTGTTGTTCCAGGTCATAATCCACTCCATGATCATCATCTACAAATACCCATATTTTGTTGAAAACATTAGAAAAAGCTTGTAGTATGTCAATCCTCCTCCTGTATCTTTCCAGTTTTCTCCTCTTCTATTTTGGTTCCATGATGCCTATGTATTTGAAATGATGTTGTCTTTGCATTGTGATTAGTCTTTCAAAATCTTCCATTGTCTTCACTGATCTCACATTCCATATGATGTCATTCAACATTAATTGTGAGGTTTACATAGGGTCCTCCTTGTTTGGACCCCAGGCACTAATCTTTGTGTCTCTTTTGGATTATTCTTTTTACCCCTACTAGCTGATTTACACGTGTCCATGTGTCTAGGTGATAGATCACCTTCTCTTGCTATATTTTTGAAATTTAGTGTTGCGGATTATTCATCATAATTTTTACCTATACCTCCTACTACTTCTTCCACTCCTAGTTGTTATTTTCTTTCTGCAATTTGTTGCAGAGTACCAGTGTTAGCCAAGGCTGCATTTATTTTCTCCTGATTTTTTGACTCTGCTACTGTAATTTGTTTAGCTGCATTCTCACCTACCTATGCAGCAGGACAGGACTGCATAGAATCTGTGATTCCTGCCTTCTCAATTCCTGTTGACTGCATAGAATTTGTGATTCCTGCCTTCTCAATTCTTTTCTCTGCCTGCATCTATTGTGATTGCACAACTGTAGGATCACTCATCAGTTCAGTGCCTCATGTAGGTTTTGCCATAGGTATTGGGCTTTGCTAGGGGCAAAACCTTACTAGGATTTGGACTTAATATTTTTTGACCTCCATCTACCTCTGCAACTATTTGACTTCTATCGCCTTGTTCCTCTCCTTCTTAATTGAATTTACTATCTCCCATTGATTGTGTATTTTTTTTCCTTTGTTGACGATTTGCTTCTCTTGATCATTCTGATTCTTCTTCACCAGTGGCACCAACAGGCAGTTCCCCTTATTCTGATCCCTCATTAGTTTGGTCAAGCCACATTTTATTTAACTGTAGGCTCCCATTCTTGGGCATCTTTTGCACAACATCAAATTCTATTGATTGTGGGGGAGTATCTTGATAGGATTGATTAGTTGCCACATTTTCTCCAAATGTCCTTCTTACCCATTGTGTTGTTGACTGTTTTGGAATCTTTTCACTAGCTACCATAGTTGTATTTGCTACATTCTTAACTCCACCAGGATCAACAACCTTACCTACTTTGATGAAGCCATCCCAGATCTTGGAGTAAACACTATTGCAACTGGATTTAACAATCTAGCTCCCTTAGCATTCTGAATAGGACTCATCTGCCCCACTGGTTCTTCTACTATAGCCAACTGATTCTCATCATAAATTTCACCATCATCTTTTTGCAAGGCTGCAAATTTTTTGTCAGTTTGGATTTGTTGATCCACATCAATTGGAACCCTTTACCTTGTCGATCATCTGCATTACTAGGACCAATTTCCAATACTGCAGTAGCATTTTTTTGACTAACATCCCCATGACCATGCTGCACCTTAGTCTTATCCATAGACACCAACTCCTTCCCAGTAGTTGAATTCACAGCTGTTTGTTGCACATTTTTCCTTATATGATTGTCCCTATCTTCCCTCTATTATTCACCTCCAGTATTCAAATTCCCCACTACCCTTCCACTTGACAATATCATCAAAGGTTGATTATGATGCTCCTTGTTCTGTTCCATGGTAGATTCTGCGGCCTTCTTACCTTGATTATTAGGCAACAACTCAGGATGTAATCTCCAAGATTCAAACATGTCATGTCCTTGTAGCCTGCACTCATTACAGTATTTAGACATCATATCATATTTTTTATTAAGCCATTCAGTCCTTGTTTCCCCAATAGATTCATTGTCAATGTCCATCCTCACCATCGTACGATGATCAGCTAACAAATCAACAAGCACCTTAACCCATGCACAACTAGGCCTAGTCTTATTTATTGTAGTCAAATCAAGAAGAATTGGTTTCACAACAGCTGAAGCTTGTGAAAACAAAACTTCCTTCACAAAAATACGTATGTAACAAACCTAGGAAGGAAATCCATGCCATTGCCATTGGAGTCTCCTCTCCAGCTTTAAATTTGGCATCATAGATTAAAGGATGAAGTTGATATTCACTGCCATATTTGTCTTTAACATAATATGCTCCCTTGGACACAAACTCAACATAATCCCGCCATAATGTCATTCGAATAAAACATGCCTATCTCTGAGCAAATAAAGTTGCATTCTCCCTTTATTCCACATTGAGATGGAATAATGCGATGTATTTCCTGCAACTTCGTCCATCCATATGCAAATTTCCCAACCACAGCATACTACAGTCCCTCTATGACGTTAATTCGATTAACTTCTACTTCTATGAACTTGAATAATGGTGGCCCATTAAGAAACAAAGCTCTCCTCATTGGGATGGGACCAACAGTAGCATGTGCAGCTTATTTACGTCCATGGGCGCGTTGATGGTACTAGGTTTAAGTAAAGCCGAATAATATATGGGTTTTTTTGTTTGTGTTGGAAGCTGGGGATCGATGGGGGATGGTTGTGAGGGCTGACCAGCAATTGTTGCCAGCTGGCCGCCGGCCAGATGGGCCATAGATTCCAAATTGCCGGTGATCTCCAAAATCACCTAGAGAGTGAGAGAGAGAGAGAGAGAGTCACAAAACAAGGAAATTATTTTTACCAGCAAGGTCTGACTGTAGTAATATATATTTGGTCGGAGTCATTTTTGATCCCGAGTGTGATAGTTTAGGCATCTGCATCGAGGGTATGCCCTTTCGAGAGTCTTACAAATGTGACCTTTAGCCTAACCTTCGGGATTGAGTTTTATGCCTGTAGTAAGGTATTAAAAAAAATTTATACCCACTGAGGTCTTACAGTTTTGTCATGCCTGTTGAGGTCTTGCAGTTTTGCCATGCCTGTTGAGGTCTTACAGTTTTGTGTTCCTATGTAAAATAGATCTGGCTAGACCGAGTTTGCCCACTCGGGGTCTTATGGCCTCGAGTTTTTCAGTGAATGGCGATTTATGACAGTCTCCGAGTCATCGGGTTTGCTTAGGCTCGAAGGTCATTACTCGTGAGTGTTGCGCCCTATTTTTCCCTTGCAGAATCGGGTTTATGAGAATTTGGTATGGGACAACTCTTTCATTTTAGGAAAAGGGTTTGATTTTTGAAGATTCGACACCTAACAATTTAAGGTGCGTTAGGGCACTAAGAAGGTTCATTTATAGCTACACTTGTTAGCAAGAGATACGGTAAGGGCTTGAAATTATCCCGAGGAAAAGGCGTTAGGCACCCCTCATAATCCACTAATGTGGTTCGCAACCAAATTGGTTTTTGTGAATTTGTACAATTATCAAATAAAACAAGTATGGCTCAAATAATAGGGGATTTAAGTTTAAATACACAAATGTTTGAAAAAAAACCAACTAGTTGGAGCGAGATTTTGAAAAGAATTTACAATCTAAGCATATTCGTGAATGAAAGAGGGGTTTCCTAGGTTTGTTTATAATATGGATCACATCAATACACTGCATGGTAATCTCTCCTTAGAAAAGGGGCTTCGTGTGGCATTAGCGCACCGGTCATCATATCCATATCTACCCTTTCCCGCACCGTGAAGGTAATTAAAGCGAGATTGGTCTCGACCCCTAATGCATGTTGTTACTCGTCCCTTCCTATCAGTCCCATAGGAATTTAGGACTCCTATCCTATAAAAGAGGAGGGAGGGGGGGTTCTAGGAAGACCCTCAAGTTTGAAGGAAAAAATACTAGGCGACAAATAAGAACACATAGGACTGCATTTGTGGGTAAAACACGAAAATCAGATAGAAGGCTCATATATACCTTTCGGAGGAGTAAACCCTGGAAGCTCCGATCTCCAAAGCTCCATGAGGGCCCAATGAAATTTCCAAACATAGGCAAACTTTCACACCCCAAAGTCGAGGGGCGCAACTGGCGCTCGACCTTGTAGCCCAAGTCGATCGGACCTAGGTGCCTTTCCTATACCACGTGTTACCCCGTGTTTTCATTACTCATTAATCAAGTGAAATAGCCATTTACGATTTGAACATATTCTCATGCGATTTACATAACGTACATGGTTAATTGCATGGTTTACAACTTACATCGCCCAACATACAAAGTACATATTTACATAAGTTCACAACCCATATTTCCTATCTACAGAGCCTCTAAGGGTACAAATGGGTGATATAATACTTGATGGTAATAAGGCTCCGACTATACCTTACATAAATACCAAAATAAGACTCCAGAAAAAGAGCAACATGAGCCACGCAGGGCCCTGAGAGGAAAGGGGCTCCCTAATTCAACTGACGGGAAGTGAGGTAGTGCTACTGTTGGTGGACTGGAGTACCTGCTATGGAACCACCTACAATCATAACACGAATGTAGCGCCCCCAGTAAAAGGGAAATTAGTACATTTGAATTGTACTGGTATGTATGAACAAACATTACCCCAAGTAAAATCAAACAAATGCACAAGTAACTAACAGTAATATAATCAATGATCAAATGCACATGAAAGGAACAACCAAAGCCAAACAAGTTTCAATATCTCTCATTTTCCCCTTTCAATATTATTTCATCACATCAATGATTTCACAACTTTCACATATTTTCATTTCAATAGTAATTTCGATCACGTTTTCACCCTTATTACCTCGGCCACCTTTATTACCTCGGCCACCCTTATCACCACAACCCACACCATATTAATTCGTGTTGTGGTGCGCAACCCGATCCCGCCAGACAATCATATTTCACACAACAACAATTCACAAAGAACTTTCATAACCATCAATACCATTTCCATCATATATAACAGCCCATATACAATTTAAGTCACAATGATAATTGCCCACGACAAGTCACATATGATATTACCACAGTTGTTTCAATTGCATCAATTACAATTTCTTTCCATCACTTGTTACACAGTTCTTACCACATAAACACATTCACACACACTTGGTTTGTTGCTATTTACTTACACCATTATATTGGGAAACATAACCAACAACGTTCAATACATATTAATCACAAGAGTTCACAAATATTCCACATAAGTAAACACATACCAATTACTCGTACACCAAATAAGGTGACTTTACAAAGCTTAAAGTTAGCCATATATACCTGGAGCCTAATCTCCTTTTTAACTTCTACTTTCAATTCACCGAACAACCTAGCACCGTCAATCTAGTTCACAAGCTAACACATATATCTTAGAATTGAAGTTCGCAATTACTACCCAAACTTATTTAGGTTATCATCCGCTCCTTTTGCAAATTTATACTCCTACCCAATTCTATTACTAGATTATAGGTATTAAAGAACATGAATAAATGTTTTCAACTTTTATTTTCAAGAATCAATACATGAGAATCCTCTTTTTGTTTAAATCTGAAAACCAATTAAAAAGGGCTGGGTACTGTACCTGCAAGAACGGAGATGAAGACAATTGCTTGAAATTTCTCGGCCCGGGTGACCTTGAAGAATCAAATTGATGAAGGTAGGACTTTCTTTCTCAAGAACTCTCTCTTCCCTCTCTCTAGTTTGTTTAGAAAATATGTTAAAATGAGGGGTTGGGGTGTTTTATTGAAGAAGGGGTCGGGTTTAAAATTTAGAAAAAATAGGAGCCCCGAGTAACGTATGCGCTCGCAAATAAGGAATGTGGTCCGCAGAATGGACTGCAAAAGTGCTCTAATAATCTGATCCTACTGTCTGGGTTAGCGGCGAAAATACGGCCCGCATACATGTTCTGCGGTAGCATAATGCACCGCATAACTGCCCTTTACAAAATTCCAAATGATTATGCGATGACTATGCGGTCCGCATATCAGTTATGCGATCGCATAATAGACCACATTTTTTACCTCAAATTTGACTAAATACTGACTCACTTTGCGATAGAAATGCGGTCTGCATACCTAATTTGCGAAATCATTTTGGACCGCATAATAGCACTTTTATGGAAAACTTTGACTCCTGATTTTTAAATGCTTAGATCAGTATAGAGGGTCCGAACCGCAACAAGCAAGCTCACGGCGAAGAATTTACGCATTCCTAACATATATTCGGAACTTGACACTACGAGCTACTAGGTTTTGAGCACAAATTTTCACGGGGCCTTACATCCCCCACCACTTAAAATCATTCGTCCTCGAATGAGGATCTTGGAAATCAGCTGGTTTTGAAAACACGATATGCAGACTCCCAATTTTCACTAACTTCCATATTCTTAGAAATTTTTTGCCAGAGTTTCCTTTGTAATTAGGCTTATCTACCTGTCAAAGAGCCCCCGAAACATATTTCCAAGCACCATTACACAATTCCTATTATCCCTACAACAGTTATACAATTCATTATTTCAACACTTGTACATACTCGCTCACTTGTAATATTTTGCACATAAATTAGTCACTTTAATGAGTCCTATACAATTTAACCACTTCAACATACTATATGCATTTCAATTAATCATTACCAATCAACGCTACCATTAGTCGTTCACTTGTCACATGAGTTTTTACAAAAGTTTCATTTACCAAAAAGGGGTTGCACATGACTCAAATAACCACAACACATATAATTCTTGCACAACTTGAGGAGTTATAATAGTAAAGCATTTGGGGGGGGGGGGAATGGGGTGTCTTTGCACCAATTGGAACACAACATCAGTTTTCTTAGAGATAAGAGTTCGCACGATCGCTACTGACTTGTTCAAACAAGTGGGGATGTTTTTCCTTCATTTCATTTTCCGCTTCCCATGTGGCTTTCTCAAATCGTTTACTTCGACATAATACTTTAACTGAAGCAACTTCCTTATTTTTGAATTTATGGACTTGCCTCTCAAGAATAGAAACTGGGACTTTTTCATACGATAACTCTTCATTAACCTCGATAGTCTCAACTGGCACGATGGTGGATGGATCTCCAACCACTTTCTTTAACATAGACACATGGAACACTGGGTGCACTAATGACATTTCAGGGGGCAATTCCAGCCTATAAGCCACGTGCCCTATCCTTTGAGCGATGCAATACGGTCCGACATACCTAGGACTCAACTTTCCTTTCTTCCCAAATTGTATTAATCCCTTCATAGGAGATACCATCAAGAAAACCCAATCATCTACTTGAAATTCCATTTCTCTCCAACGATTGTCCACATAGAATTTTTGGTGACTCTGAGAATTTTTCATCCTCTCCCGAATGACTTTAACGTTTTCCATAGCCTGGTGCATGAGATCTGCCCTTATCAATTCTGCTTCACCCACTTCTCACAACCCAATCGGAGACCTACACCTCCTTCCGTACAATGCTTCAAATGGGTCCATCTGAATACTAGCATGAAAGCTTTTATTGTAAGCAAATTCTATAAGTGGAAAGTCATCATCCCAATTACCTTTGAAATCCAAGACACAAGCCCGCAACATATCTTCAAGCATCTAAATAGTCCGCTCCGCTTGACCATTAGTCTGTGGGTGGAAAGTCGTGCTCTGATTCACCTGAGTACCAAACCTTACTGAAATTTCTTCCAAAAATTAGTTGTGACCTAGGCCCCTCGATCTAAGATAATAGAAAGTGGAGTGCCATGAAGCCTTATTATTTCATTGATATAAAATTGAGCATACTGTTCTGCAGTATTGGTGGACTTGACTGGCAAGAAGCGAGCTGATTTAGTGAGTCGATCCACTATTACTCAAATTGAGTCGAACATGAGATGAATGCGAGGTAACCCTACCATGAAATCCATGTTGATCACCTCCCATTTCCACATTGGTATTTCCATAAGCTGAGTTAACCCACCGGGACACTGATGCTCAGCTCCTACTTGCTGAACATTCAGACATTTAGATACAAAGTCTGACATACCCCTCTTCATATTGTTCCACCAATAAATCTACCTGAGATCATGGTACATCTTCATAGAACTCGAGTGCACATAATAACTAAAATCATGAGCCTCCGCCATTACCCTCTCCCGAAGATTATCCACATTTGGAACATATAGCCCTTGACATCGCAATACACCATCATTGCTGCCGAGTGAAAATGTTGAAGACTTGTTATTCAAAATTGCCTCCTTCATCTGTGCCAATGTTGGATCAGTAAACTACTTTTCCTTGACTTCCACTACAAGAGACGATTCTGCTCCATTATGCACCATAACATTCCCTTCGTCTGAGGTCAAAATTCAAACCTCTAGACTGGCCAAGTGATAAACCTCCCGAACCAAGGGCCTTTGATCCCCTCCCAAATGAGCCAAACTACCCATAGACTTCTGACTGAGAGCGTCGGCCATCACATTCGCCTTCCCTGGATGGTACAATATGTTCACATCATAATCTTTGACCAATTCTAACCACCGTCACTACCTTAAATTTAACTCCTTCTGCTTGAACAAATATTTGAGACTCTTGTGATCTTAGAACACATCCACATGGACCCCATAAATATAATACCGCCATATTTTAAAAGCAAACACAACTTCCACAAGCTCTAAATCATGCGTCGGATAATTTTTCTCGTGATTCTTGAGTAGCCTTGAAGCATACATTATAACCTTCCCATGTTGCACCAACACAAATCCTATACCGACCCCGGAGGCATTGCAATAAACAACGAATCATTTCGTGCCTTTTGTCAAGGTCAATATCGGCGCTGAGGACAACCTCGACTTCAATTCCTAAAAACTTTTCTCACAAGTCATCTGTCTGAGGTAAGGGATATTTATTCTTGATGGTGACTTTATTTAGCTGCCGATAATCAATACATATCCGGTGCGTCCTATCATTCTTTCTAACAAAGATAACCGGAGCACCCCATAGCGACACACTCAGGTGTATAAACCCTTTTTCTAATAAATCCTTCAACTGCTCCTTTAACTCTCTTAACTTTGCTAGCGCCATTCTGTATGGTGGAATAGATATTGGTTGCATATCTAGCAATACATCAATCCCGAAATCAATCTCCCTATCTGGCAGAATCCCTGGAAGCTTGTCCGGAAACACTTCAAGAAACTCATTCACGACTGGCACGTACTTGGGGTAGACACTTCTAAAGTGGTGTCCGCCATCCGGACCAAATGATAGATAAAACCGTTCTTAATCATCTTTGAAGCCTTAAGGTAGGAAATAAACCTACCCTTCTGGACCACACCATTCCCCTTCCACTCAATAACCGACTCATTAGAGAACTCCAGTCTCATAACTTTCGTTCGGCAGTCAAGTTTAGCAAAGCATGAATAAAGGCCGTCCATTCCCATAATCACATCAAAATCCACCATTCCAAGCTCGATAAGATTGGTCGCGGTAATGTGACCATATACCGTGACAACACAATTCCTATAAAGTCACGCAGATTTAATAGAATTACCAATCGGAGTCGATACGGAGAACAACTCATGAAGCTGTTCGGGTTCTATCCCAAAACTTTAAGAAATAAATGAGGTGACATAAAACAAAGAGGATCTGGATCAATAAAAGCATAACAATCAATGGCCTGAACAGACAAGATACCTATAACCACATCTGGAGAAGCCTCTACACTCTGGAGACCACTCAAAGCATAAAATCGGCTGGGTCCACCTCTACCACGAGCCCCACCCCTAACTGCACCATGACCAGCTGGAGTTGGAGGACGTACAGATGATGTGGTGGCTGTAGAACCGGATGACTGATCAAATCCCCTACCTATGCCCTAACTGGGCGCACGACATTCCCACTGGATATGTCCGCTAACACCGCAATCTATAACACACTAGGATATCCAAATAACAAGTCTCGGAATGGAACCTCCCTCACTTGGGGCATGGAGCCCTCACCTGCTGCTGTGATCTCCCTCATGGACGATCGGACTGATAGGGTCTCCTACTGTCTAAACCTGGTCTTAAATGACTGCTCTTCTGATAACTTTGCATAGATGGTGGTGCGCTCACTGAAGACTGAGCATATAAGTGGGACGACCCTAATGGCCCTCTCCCCTGAACGGGTCTCCCTGAGTGACTCACTGATCGGGCCCTGCTGCTACACTCCCTTTCTGCCTGTATCTTCAGCTTTCTAGCCTTTATAGCTAGAGCAACTCGTACAATCTTTCCATAATTCATATCCGAGTGCAAGGCCACCGTAACAGCCTCATTAACCACCAAAGGACTAAGGCCATAAACAAATCGCCGAACTTGAGCATCCATGGACAATACTAACTGAGGAGCATACTTGGACAACCTCACAAACTCCATGTGATACTTCCAAATACTCATAATGCCCTACTTGAGGACCTCAAACTCAATGGCATGAGGTGTCATCGTCTCGGCAAGCAAGAAGTGGTCCATAAATGCATCTACAAACTCATCCCATCTAGCCGGAGGTCTTCCCTCCCCACGAGAATCCTCCCTCATCTCGAACGAAGAATACGCTTCTCCCCTCAACCTGTATGAAGCCAACTCAACTACTTCCATCTCTGAAGCCTTCATTACTTGAAGGATCTTATACATTTTATCAAGGAAATCCTGCGGATTGGCCTCTAGGTCTGTGACTGTGAACTCTGGAGGGGCCAACCATAAAAACTGGTTGACTTTGGAGCTGGCGGAATCTCCCTGTCCACTGGAGGAAGTAGGGCATCATGAGATCTCTGAGCCTGAGCGGCCACTAATTGGGTCAACATATGGATGGCTCCTCTAAGGGCCCCATCGGAAACCCCGGGACCAGAAGCTGGAACTGCATCAGGATTAGGAATATCAGCGGGAGTGATGGTAGCACCCTCTGCCACAGCTGGAACATGAATAATTTGATCTAGAATAGATGGGTCAGGCAGATTTAAGACTAGCGAGTCACTCTTACCCACGACATCAGGTACATGAATCATAGCCACACTTGGGGTGGAATTGGCCCCAAGGATGATTCTAGCTCTCTTCTTAGGTGCCATCACTAAAAATATCGAAACAAATCACGAGCTAGACATAGATACTTTCACTTTTCACTTCACCGCATGATATAGAATAACAAAGAAGAGGGTAATTTCAAAAATGTCCATGTAGCCCCCTACTTATAGATATGGTCGACAGCACACTGATAAGAAGGGATCTACCAGACACGGCTCCGAGACATCGTAGGACTCTTCTAAAACATTAGGCTCTGATACCAAGTTTTTCACGCCCCAAAACTGAGGGGCGCGACTGATGCTCGACCGAGTAGCCCAAGTCAAGCGGACCTGGGTGCCTTTTCTATCCCACGTGTTACCCCGTGTTTTCATTACTCATTAATAAAGTGAAATAGCCATTTACGATTAGAACATATTCTCACGCGATTTACATAACATACATGGTTAATTGCGTGGTTTACAACTTACATTGACCAACATACAAAATACATATTTACATAATTTCACAACCCACATTTCCTGTCTACAGATCCTCTAAGGGTACAAAAGGGTGATAAAATACTTGCCCATCACATCAATGCAATACTCGGTAATCACTCCTCAAAAGAGGGGCTACACGTAGTATTAGCGCACCAGCCATCATATCCACTTCTACCCTTTCCCACCCCGTTCAAGGTACTAAAGCACGGATTAGTCTCGATTACTATTGCATGCTATTACATGTCCCATTCCTATCAGTCCCGGAGGTATTTAGGACTACTATTTCCTAAAAGGAAGGGCTATTAGGCAAATAGGTTTCAAAGGATAAAAATATAAGGCGACATACAAAACACATACTACATGTTGGGGAAGGAGATAAGCAGATACATGCCAAAATATAATTCCTTGAACAAGAGCACATAACTAGTATGACATATACTTTTTATGGTCTGATTAAAATACTAAAGACGAGGGGAGCTTGATTCAGAGCCAGATTCATCAGATACCTCAGATAAGAAGCCCAAATCAGGCTTGCCTGGTAGTTGGAACATTTACTAATTAATAGAGGAGAATTCAGTTTTATTGTTGTTATTACCTAAAGCTTGCCTAAGTGTTTGGGCGGGGTCCTATAGGCATGATATCTACTTAATTCAGAATACGGTAAAATAGTAAAAAATACGAATTGTTTGAGATCCTATAGGCATGCTTGCTAAACCTCGTTAAGCAAGTGAATTAGATTGTTTAAGAATGATTCAGAATAGACTAATTTTAGACCAATTTCCGATTCTGCGGGTGATTGTATCTACTATTGCTGATTTAAACCCTATGAACAAGATATCTAACATTGAGTGTGAATTAAACGACTCAAATTTTTTTAAGAGTCCCTATGGGCATGATTTCTATATGTTACTGATTTCAGTATTACGAACATGACACTTGTTTTAAGCCGTTTAGAACCTAAAAAACAATATCTAAGTGGAATGCAAAATTTAAATGCGTCCTATAGGCAGGTTATCTAGGCGTGACATTGACCATGAAGAAATTGATATAAACCCTATCGTCATGGTGTCTAAGATGCAGATTTGAACACAAAGAATTTTTAAGAAACAGTCTTATAGGCATGCTTTCTACCCTGCGGCATACATGATCACCCTTTTTCATTAGCCAACCCCATATGTTTATTAAAACTTATTACAAATCAAAAGTACTGAATTACAAAAGAAATAAAGAAGAAAAGGCTACAACCATAGAAAGCCTGATTTGACAACCAATCTGAGATATGCAAGGAACCGTATCTTTGTCAATGCTATGATTTAAAAGCCTTTCTCTGACGTAGGTGTGTCAGAGTTCCCTAAGGGCCTCGATAAAACCACGGGGAGTGCTCACACCCAAATTACACAACCACCATAAAGATTAGTGCAGTGTGGAAATGCCAGCCCTCATGTGTCCAAGTTCAGAGGGAACTCAAGGGGTCCAAAGGCAAGGCTAACATGGGGGAGGGGTGACAAAATTTAAGCTATAAGAAGATAGTGAGAGTGAAGGAACAAAGTTTTAAGGGCTGAGGGAACAAATGAGAGGGAAAGGCTAATGGGAGACAACCATTAACATTTCAGGGAATCAATAACTTCACAAAATGGGGGCAGGGGATTAGGAATCCATTGCAAGGAGCCTAAACACTTAGGCATGGGTTAACTTTGGGCATGGACAGCAATAGAAAGTGCTTACATGCCTGTAAATCAACGAGAACACACAAATAAGGGAAACATGGAGGTTATGATCCTTGTAGGATCAAGTTTGGGTCATGAACAGCAATGTTCAATGTTGTCATGCCCCAAACTAACCACAGATACCAACTACATTAGGGATACGGATTCAAATTCCACAAGCTATAATAAATAACAAAAAGCATTTATTCAGACAGAAAGGCAGAATATAGCATTCATTGATAATGGAACTATTTAAATACAAATAGGAGGCAAACTGGTAGGAAAGAATCAATAAAGAAACATGTTGTTGCTGATGCTGAAAAATTAATCAGAACATACCAGTTAAAGAAGCAAAGTGCAGTAAAGTAAGTAAGCAGAACTTCAAAGTATAGCCTTGGCTTTCAGCCAGCTAAGCAAATAGTAGCACAAGTAGTAATAAGCAAGAGAGAGTGTGTAAGTGTAAGTGTGTGTTCAGAACCAAAAGTTTATGTTTGTGTTAATGGGAGAGTATGTATATATAGTAGTTCAAAACTATGTAAAATAAGGCAAGAATCACAATTGTATTATAATTATGGAACTTAGAACCAATTAGAGCAAAACCAAGTACAAGTCCTCACTTACTTTAAGGGAATCAATTCAAACAGTAGTAACAAGTAACAAATAACGAAAGAAATCAATGTGTAGACAAGGAAATAATTCGAACATATTAGGCATAGAGTAAACCATTAGGGCCAGGTTCAAAAAAACTCTAATTAAGGAGATAGTCAGTAAGAATCAAGTACCTATGCAGCCAAGGTAAGGGAATTAATCGAATTGAGTAGAAAAGTAGGGATTGAAAGACTAAAGGGAAGTGTTCAAATCAGACCAAGAAATAGGGAAATCAGGGTCAATCAAAAGAAAGTCATGAGTCAATGATTTTCATATAAATATAGTAAGACATAGATGGTTAAGAGTCGACATACAACTCTAGCAAACATGAGAGTTAAACAATACCGATTCAATGAGAAAGATGCAAGGTTTGAACAGTTAAGATGAACAGAAGAACATGGAATCAGTGTAAGTTTTAGGGGAAGAAACAAAGTAGAAACATATCATGTCAAGATAGTCATGAAAAAATCACAGAAACTCAAAAATGAGAAGCGGCCAATCATGCTGATACACAAAACCAAACAAAGAACCCCCTAAAAATTAAGGATTTTAACATATACGAGTTAAATATGTAGCAAACTCAATGAATTACTCAAGATATGCAAGAAATGTAAGTTAAACCACAAAGAATCAGTTAAACAAGGTTTTAAAAGAAGTTCAGAAAATCCTAGTTTTAGAAGAAGATGAAAAACACTTGAAATGACATAATTCTTGTATAAAATCTTAAGGACAATGTAAAATATTCGAGAAACAAACTCAGATCGTCCTAAATCTATACAGATCTAGGAGGTATAGTAAAAAAATTAGGGTTTCGGAAGAACACATAATGAGATGAAGAAACATGTCCAGAAAGTCAAAGATCGTGTCAAATATAGAATGATTCTGCTTGAAATCACACTGGAAAAGCCAAGAATAGGCAGGAGATGAACCTTAGATGCAAGTCGGCAGGGCCATGGGCCCTTGAAGATCTTAAAAAAGGCAAGCATGGCATAAGAGAAGCCACTGAAGGCTTAAGAGACAATGAGAGGTGACCGTAGATGGGAGGTCGGTGGTTGAAGATTAGGGTTAGGTTGAGAGAGTTTTAGAGCAGAAAGGATTTTAGGATGGTAGGGTTGTGGGAAATAATTAGGGTTGGGGGTGGTTAAGGATTTTGGGTCGGGTATGTGTGTTTAAGGTTTGGGTTGGGTTATTCGATTAGAAATTGGACTGGGGTTGGGTTAAATTTGAGGCTAAAATTGAAAAGCCAACCTGGCTATAATCTAAATATCCCCTTTTCACTATTTTAATTTATAAAAATAATAAAATAATTTTTGTAAATAAATTAAAGGTACCAAAAATATTTATAGTACATAATTAATTATATAAAAATACCAGACCTAATTTTTCAACATAATTCATAATGGCAAAACGATGTACATCTATACCGAGCAATAAAAGGATATTTTCTTGGCATTTTATTCTCCAGACAAGGGAATCTCAATTGTATCCCCAGTAAGGCCCTCTCCAACAAAGATATTCTGAGATACCAGGAGACTTAATGCCTGCAATAGGGCACTCGCACAACTCTAGGACCGGAACTCCAAACTCATAAAGCACCATAAACACAGCTCCAGGTTCACAAGAAGCGTTCTTCACGCTTAAAAAACTTGATGACTCGGAGACCGACGACAATCACCATACTACATCACCAAAAAAACTATAAAACCTCAACATGCATGATAAACTGTAAGACCACACCATGCATGAAAATCTTGAATTTTAGACTATACGTCGCATTTGTAAGAATCCAGAAAGGGCATGCCCTCGATACAGACATCTAAACTATCAAATAGGATAACAAATAGCTATGGCCTAACGCACACGACTACAGTCAAAACAGCTAATACAACCAAAATAACGTGACCTGGGGATGCCCGATCGTTGCTAAACAAAAATCATAGGCCACTACTTCGAATATACTTCGGAAAGAACCAGTTAAAACATGTTTCCCTAAACAGTCAAACAACGGGCTATGGACCTTCCAAGGTGCTTGAAATATCATCGATTATGACTTGAAATCGAGGTTCCTCTGGAACTGACGACGGGTAAGGCAAAAATCTTTTAAAAACACATTAACAAGCAGAAAACAGAGCCTACAAAAAGCCCACAGGCAAAACTAGTGTAAGAGCCATTGTCACAAGCCAAGCAAGCCTAGGGGCCATATCTCAAAAAGTCTCTACGGCCAAAAACGTAAGAGCCATTGTCGCTAGCCAAGTTGACAACTTGAGGATTACAGTGAGCTCTAATCGTAACTCGATTCGGATACCAGATCCAAAATAGTTAACTAAGAAAGCCTACGAGCCATATATCAAAAGGTCTCTACGACCAAAAAGCGTAAGAACCATTGTAGATAGCCAAATTGACAACTTTAGGATTAAAGTGAGCACAATTCAGTGATCAGATCAAAAAAAGTTAACTAAGCAAGACTACGAGCAGCAAATGGAAGGTCTCAATGACCAAAACCACGTACAAAGCACTACCACATTCGGGAAATCAAAAGGTACGTAAATGTTGATTACAGCCCGAGTAGAAAAGTAACTCAGAGACTAGACCTGCAAATGGCACAGAACTAAAACATGCCCATGGGTGCGGCACAAACGCCACGATCACCAGCCGAGTGAGCGTCCGGGTCACCCGCTTATAAGGTCATTTCGACCCAAGGAAAAGAAGACCACCGTCACTCGCATGTGCGGATAAAGAAGATCTTAAAGGCCAGTAATAGCTTGACTTGCAAAGCGACTCGTAGACTGGATCTAAATGGCTGGGCAAACGGTAGGACCGCAACACTCGTTCCTAGAAGCCCAGAGCCAGCTTGGTTGATCCAGGACCTATAAGGATCCCGCCAAACATCAAAACTAGCCTAGTCGAAGGCAATAACAGAAGGAGATGTGGATGAAGAAAGGCTTCAAAGTATCTTCTTATTTCACAGGAACAGAGGAAAAAAGGGGGAGGACACACTCTCCATAAATAGACATGTTCTACATATAACAAAAACAAAGCAACAAAATGACAAAATTTGCGATCCGTTCCGAAGAGCTATAGCTCACCGGGTTCACTCCCTGCACTGTCAGTAAGAGACGACCACGTGTCACGCTCATCCGCCCTTGCTCGGTCCAATTCATCAAAAATAATAAAGACTTTCGCACCAATCTCCTCGATTACTTCCCTTCGGGATTTCCACTAGACGTATTCCTCGATATTTTGCTCCTGGTCGAGGGCTCGCTTCAGCTCAGCCTGAGCATCCGTGACATACTTCATACGGATTGCCTCTCCTAATCAGCATTTGTTAGGCTTAGCATCACCATAGCCCGAGCGTCAATTATCTCGGCCCTGGTCTTTGAGAGTTTTGATTCTAATTTCTCCATCATATCTGCTTGGATTTTGGCATTATCTCAAGGCAAGCACAATTGGACTTCTAAGGTAGGAACCTTGGCCAAGGCACTTTCCTCCTCTAAAACATGAGCTTGCACCTGAGCCCTCAGCTCGCCACAAGTATTTCTGACACGATCAATATCTCCCTTGAAGTATTCCATGGCCTCCATCTTTTTTTGCAGCTGATATAACAGAGCAGGGCGTTAACCTAAAAATGCCGAAAAAAATGAAGCTTGGGCTGCATGAAGTTACCTTCTCCATCAAATAACTCTCGTAATTTGAGCACTTGTACGCTTCGTATCACTAGTGCAGCAACTCGCCCTACTTCTCCTTGCTAAGCACCCTAAGAGATTCTCCCTCATCCTGAACTTTCTAAAACTTGGCCCATTGATGGACTATCTCAGACATCAGCCTGTCACAAGCCTGCACATGGAAAACTCAATAACGAATGAAGGATGTGGAATACAGGGAAATTGCGCCTAAACTCACCACGAAGTGAAGCCGACGAACTTCCTTGAAGTCGAAGCATACTCCTGTTGATCATGTCAGTTTACTCCCGAGAGAGTCGGCCTTCGGCAAAGCATATTCGCTCAAAGGCATCGTTGACCTAGAATCAGGTACCTCGGGTTAGTGGGAAAGGGCCAGTTGTTGTGCCTTCAACATTTAAAAAATAACATGAAGACTAACTTTTTATTCTTCCCGGGCCGTGGTTTTTTGAACTTCCTATTAGTCATGTGTCGCACGCTCCTGTCAGCGTGAGAAGTTTCATTGACTTACTGGGTATCCTGTGAGTCCGCGTCCGCCAGTATTGGTCGGGGTGCATTATCGGGATATTGTAATGGTGCTCTGGCGGCAAGGATAGCTACACCATTTTCCCCGTGATTTTGGAGGCAGTTTTTCTTAGACCTGTTCACCGAGTCAGACATTTTTACCTTGAATCAAATGATCTTTGACAAGAAGAAGTTTGAAAATTATATGCGTGTGCGTGATGAAACTAGCAAGAAAATAATCACTATTATTTATTACCCCACGGTGGGCGCCAAACTATTTACCGTGAAAATGGTAATAACAATTAAATTTATTAAATGGGACTCTAAAAATACGTGATCTATTCACAAGATAGTTTGTTAGAGTAGATGGTGTTAGTATTATGAATGTTAATGACGGGAAGGAGATAAACGAGGCAACGAGCAAACCAAAGGGTCTGCTACCCGGGCATAATCTTGGTCGATTGGGACTTCGAGGTTGGCCTCGGATTGTCGGGGATACTCGAAAGTGATTTTGCAGCTATAGATATAATCAAATGAAGCCGCTTATAACCGAAATTGAATTTGTACGATGAAGAACACATATAAAATGTATTACACGTATAGAGGCAAAGGATATCGAGATAACCTTAGTATCAGTGAAGCCAATAAGTATTAGTGAGAAGAGAGGGAGAGAGATATTATTGCGCTTTGTAGAATAGTGCGAGCAATAACCGTTACTTACAAGGTAGGGCAAATCCCGTTTATATATGAGGTGAAACTTGGAATACATGTATATTTTATTCGTGAAATATGAAGATGTGATGGCATGACTCCACACCCCGGCATAGGCTAGGGATAGGTGTGAGCACGTGATTTTTGCCACGCTTAATTTACTCCTATAAATTCTTTAGAATTAGAAATTTTCCTTTATTATTTGAATTTTAGGAATTAGTTGCACGATTTTGTGTTTTGTTTTTATTTTTATTTGTGCATTTTTAATAAAATACCAATATATATATATATATATATATATATATATATATATATATATATATATATATATATATATGGGTTCCAATTTTATAATTTTATTAGTAAGTCAATATTACAAAATATAAGAGAAAATAACGAAAAATAGTCCTTTTACAATTTTAAATTCTACATTTTACATTTTTAGTTTAGTTTTCTTTAAATTAGGAATTAGTTAATTTTGAAAATAAATTAGTATAATTCTAGATTTGATTTGGGTCTTTTAGTTTTGATCTTACATTTAATAAAATCAAAAAATTCAGGAAAAATAATAAATAAATAAAGTACAAAATAAAAGAGAAGAAGAAAACAAATAGAAAATGAAATAAAAGTATGGGTTGGAAAATGTTTGGGCCAATTTCGTGCAGCCCAAATAAAAAATCACCAAAATCCTTCACAATCCGAACCAAAATCCAGCCAAATACCCCTTTCACCCGGTCCGTCTTCTAAATAAACCAAACGACGTCGTTTTGACGCCTTTCAATCTGAGCCCTTCATCTTCTCCAATCCAACGGTCATGATTCGATTGTGATAATTAAATAAAAGTGTCTGAAATCTCTTTAATTTTAGAGACATTATACGACTTCCTCGTACCTCTGCAGCCACGCCGGTTCCGCCGCTGGAAATCGCCTCACGGCGGCGTCCGATGACGCTCAAAATTACACAACTTCCTCTCCTTTACCTCCCCATTCCATATATCCTGTTGGTTTCTCTCGAACATCCCTGGAATGCCTCGAATCTTTGAAACCCTAGGCGCCGCCTTCGCTGCATACGATGGCGCCATCTCCTAAACCTCTTCAAAGTTACACCCTAACTTCTCTTCACTTCCCTATTCCTAAATCCCTAACTACTTTCTCTCAAACAGCCCCCAATTTTCTCGAATTTCAAATCAAGAAAATAGAACCCTAGAAGTCCGAGTTCCCTGAATTTTTCCAAGTCACCTGAGTCTGGAGGTCGAGTCAAGCCTTGCAATAGTGTGTTCGCTTGTTTTTTATTAAAGAACACGCGTATACATTATTCCGGGGCTCGAGTTGATGTTCAGTCGGTTCAATTGCATAAGTAAGCTTTCTGTTTTTATTTTTCTTCTTCTTCTAGTATTTGAATCTCAAAGTTAGTTAAGCTTCATGTACGTTCTGTAGGATTTGTTCCTGCATATTATATTAGTTCTAAGTCATAAGCGTGTCTGTTTTAAATTACAGTTTGATTATTGATTAGTTCTGATAATTGTCTTTATAATTAGTTTAATTTTGATTAGTTTAATTGATAGTATGATTTCGAATTAGTATCCAGTCAATCCTATTTAAGCTTTATTTGAGTATAATTAGTGTAGTAATTGCCCAGACTTTAGTTTAAATTCTACTAGTTTGTTTGAATTTGGGCTTAGTTGATTCTTAATTGTTTAATTGCAAATGGATTCTTATTTTGTCTCTGTCCTTTGATTAGTTAACTTGTCTAGTTCGATCTAGGTATTGTTGGGTTAGTTCAACTAGTGTTAGTAATTTCATAGAGTAGACATGGGAAGTTTGGGCATGGAAAAGGGCTGTTTTGTTAAAAATAGTAATTTCAAGACCCAAACAAGGGTAGCATAGGAATTTCATAGCTAAAAATAATGCCCTAGGGCCTTCTAGAAAGGGTCCTTAGTATAAGTTTTGTGCATTTTTATGCATTAACTTGGGTAACAAGTCATAAAATTAGGGTCTAATAGCCAAATTCTGAAATAAAAAGGGGAAAAAAGAGGAGAATGCTTCTAGAATATTCTGCCCCAATCCTTGCCTATAAAAGGCACATCTAATACCATCTTTTACAAGTTTTAGAAGCTCTAAAATTCAAAATTCCTTCCGGCTTACAATTCCTCCCAAAATCCTCCTCTTACAAGCTGAAATCTCACATTTTGAATTTCAAATTAAAAGGCAATTCAAATCTGAATTCCAGTAGCAAAAACCTTCATTTTTAGATCTAAATTTTCCAAAAAAACCAAAAAAAAAAAAGCTTACAAAAATCTCAAAAAATACTGTTCTATTATGAACCTTAGGCTAATTTTGATATTTTAGTTGTTGATTCACATCGTTTAACTCAATACTCAGTTGCTGAAGTGTTCTGAATCTTCCTGGGAGTTTTTTGAATGAATTTGGGGTTATATCAAGTCAAACTAGAGTCATTTATTCTTATTGTGGTTTCCTACTGTCTTTTCTATTAAATATCAATTGCTAGGCTTGTTGACATTAGCTCCGGAACTCAAAATCACTCTAAATTGCTGTTGTATACTGTTGCTGCTTAGCTGACTTCGATTTCCTTTCATTTTAACCGATTCCAGGTACACTATTGGTTCTAATGATGTGGAGTTTCATTTGATGTACATGAGTAATTATGGAATCGAATATTGAAGCCTGGCACACATGAATTTGCCTCTGTTTTCATTATTACTCTAATGTGTAGCTATAGCTTAGCTTAAACAAATATATACTTGTGTTAAATAGGACTATTTGTATCAATTAGGCTTGCTCAAAACTCACTTTTGTAGTTACAATGAACTGATTGGACTGTTAGCTTGGTTAATTTCTTTAAGTTACTCCCTATATCTATTAGTTAGCTGTAATATGACTGTTTTAAGGACTATCTAGGGATGTGCTGAATTTAAAAGAAAATGCCATGCCCAATAATTGTTGACCCTAGAATCAACTGGAAATTTATATTACTATGAGTAGGTAGCATAAAATATGGTTGTAGCATTGGTCCTGATAGGAATTTGATTGCAAACAGCTCATATGCTTTTGCTGGTAGAGGATCTGGTGCCCATATGTTCACAATCTCACTCTTAATGCAATTTGCTTAAGAATTAAAGTTCAAAATTCGAGGTTAAAAAATCCTACTGCTAAATGACTATGGGTATAGTGTATTGCTCATATATTCGATCTTGGGTGAATGTGATTGCTAGAAAAGCAAACTGAAAATAAAAACAAAAAAAAAGGGTGAAGCCTGCAAGGCCTCAATAATTTCCACGCCTAGGCTCCTATCATTTTGGGTTGTGAAAATAGCCCACAGCTTGCCTAATTGCTCCAATAGCCAACTTGACTCTTGGGCCATAAAATTTCACGATTGGGCATTTGTTGAAAGTCCAGCTAGTGGACAGCTTCATATATTAGACTTGGGCCAAACTTTCAAGGCCCCAAAAAGTTTGTTATAAATCAAAACCCTTTTAAAAGTATATTAGAAACATGGGGAATTGATTCGCAAATAAAAATTTGGGCTTCTAATTAGAAAGCGGGTTCAAATTAAAAGGGCCCTCCCTTTTGTTTGAATTTGGACTTGAATTTGAGGTTTGAATTTATAAATGTAAATTAATTAGCCCTCTTAGAGACAAAACAATAAAAATAGAAAAAATCTTAGTTTGCATTAGGTTGGCCTTTAATAAAAAATGAGATGAGCCTCGCCAAATAAA
This sequence comes from Nicotiana glauca, assembly GCA_026770625.1. Lineage (NCBI taxonomy): Eukaryota > Viridiplantae > Streptophyta > Magnoliopsida > Solanales > Solanaceae > Nicotiana > Nicotiana glauca. Next base: position 86,192 of record MU784956.1, on the reverse strand, counting down.
CCAATAAATTGCGGGGTCCTCATTAATTGCTTAATTTAAAATACTTAGAATACATGGCGTGTCGTTAAGCGAATTTCATGGCCTCCCACAAAGTTAAAAAGATGCTTGTCACTTTAGGCGCGTTTATTAATAATTTTACCTCCTTAAATACGGGTGTGCATTTCATGAAACCCAAATCCAAATCCAAAAATATTGAATAAGAATGTGTCGAAGATCCGGGTGCATTTCATGTGACGTGATCCAAAAATACGTTTTTTAAACGACGTTCACTTTCCTTAAAATTTAACTAAAAGCGATAAATATTCTTAAAAGTGCACTATAGGTTGGAGGATGTATAAAAATTAGATTTTGGCCATTTATAATAATTTAAGCGGCTGTGCTAGAACCACGTGATTCGGGGGTGCCTAACACCTTCCCTCGGGTCAACAGAGTTCCTTTCATAGAATTTCTGGTTCGCAGACTCCAATTGGGAAGTCGACAATTTTTCTCGATTTGGGATTTAAATTAAACCGATGACTTGGGACATTAAAAGCCAATCCTATCCCAAGTGGCGACTCTAAAAATAAATAATCTCATTTTGAATAATGTCACTTTAAATGAAAAACTCCCTTATACATTATCATTCGGGGGTAGGTGTGTAATAAAGGAGGTGTGACAGCTCTGGCGACTCTGCTGGGGACACGAACCCAGAATTTTGATTTAGGGTTCAAGAATTCGAGCTTAGTATAATTATTATATTTAGCTTTATCTGATTTTTCTACATGTTCCATGCTATATGTGCTAACTGTTTTACCGCTTTGATATTTGTTGAATTGTAAGTAAACTATTACGAATCGCTTCTTTTCTCTGAGTTTTATACATCATGGAGAAGGGTGCACTTCGTGTAGCTTCTCTTCTGTTTAGAGTCTGTCCCAATTTGAAACGAGGTTTGGATAAGTTGTTAAGCCGGCGGAGCTTCTGTATCCCCAGTACGCTGCCTCCTCCTCTGCTCGAGTTGTCCGCTCGGGTAAGCTAGGTCTAGACCAATAAATCTATGGTTTAAATCTAGAAGAACAAAAACTCATGTCGGATCCCTAGTAGGACGTTTGTTTGCATCATGTGCATTTGACTTAGGGGACTCAACACAGGGTTGAGTCCGTCTAGGACAGGTGACCTGAAATGAATTGACCATCCTGATGCATCTTACGTGCTACTTGCGCATTTATTTGCTCGACTTTGCATGTTGATGGGTTTGTCCAAATGAGTAAAAATTGAAGCAAAAAAAAAAAAGTAGTGTTAGGACTAAGTGAGGGTGACCATTTGAAAAAAAAAAACCAATACCCAAATAGTACCGAAATGCTGCCGGATTTTTGAAAAATAGAAAAAAAAAAGAAAAAGAGAAAAATATTTGAAAAAATAGACAGACATTTGTTATTCAAAATAGTTTTGATTTTTGGCAAATCTTACAGAACTATGCGGGTCTAATTCTCATCGGATGTGAGATACATAGGCAAACCTCATCGGTTCCGACCCCAATTTTCAAAAAATCCAAAAATATTATCCTTTTGTTCCTTCTTTAAAAATCTTTCCTTAGAAAATTAAAAAAAAAAAAAAAAGAAAGGTAAAAGTTGTTTTTAAACTCAAAAAAAAAAAAGATATGTTCCTTTAAAAGTCTCTTTTGAAAATTAAGAGGTTACATCCAAAATCCAAAACTATTTTATTTCTTCCTTAGAAAAAACATAAGACAAAAGAAAATTCAAACAAAAAAATTTATATTTTCTTTTTACTTTTGACATTGCCAAAGTCAAAAAAAAATCCCTTTCTTATTTTAAAATATTTTTAGAAATTTCAAAAACAAATAATAAAAAAAAATCAGAAATATTTTTCTTCTGCCTTAAAGATCAATGGTCTAAATTTTATACAAAAAAAAAAGAGAGGTACTTTACAAATTTGCCCGAACTACACTGGTTTGATTCTTACCGGATGTGAGATACGTAGGCAACCCTCATCGGGTCCAACCTCCTTTTTGTAAAAATAGCCAAAAAATGTCTAAATTTTATTTTTCGTCATAAATAAGTCGGGTGATGCGATTCTTGCTGAAATAAGCCGAATGTCCCCAAAAGGGCGCCGGAACGCTGTTTTTGCAAGAACAGCCACCCTGAGTCGTTTTTAAACGGTTGGCAGGAACATCCTTAAAATCTCCCTACCAGAAGTGCTGAAAGGTCGTATTTGCAAAACCAGGTCTCTGTATGCTTAAATAAAAATTTTGAAAAAAAAAATAGAAAATGGCCACTTTTTCCTTTTAGGCCAAAATAAATTATTAAAATATTTCTTAGATGTCTTTCTGTCATAAATAAAAAATATATACAAATTTTGAAAAATCGAGTCCGAAAAATATTTTTGCTCAAAAATCTAAAATATTTTTGTAAAAGTCCCTCTTTCGAAAATTAAGAGGCAACTTTCAAAATCCAACAAAAAAAATATATTTTTTTTTTGCATTAGAAAAAGAGAAAATAAATAAAAATTCAAAGAAAAATATTTCTTTTTACTTCGAAAATTCCCTAAGTTCCAATAAAAAGAAAAGAAATTTTTAGAAGTCTTTCTTTCAAACAAAAAAAAATATTTCTCTTTTCCTTTGAAAGAATTTCTTTCAAAATGTCAAAAAAAAAGTTAGCTTATTTACCTTATTTGCAAGAACTACGCTTGGTCTGATTCATGCGGCGCCATGATACATAGGCAATCTACATAAGATTCGACCATTAATCCTAAGAAAAAGAGAAAAAGAGAAATACGAGGAAAATAAGTAAATGGAAAAAACAGGAGAGAAAAGAAACACAAAGGAAGAAAATAAGGTATTAAGTGAAAAACCGTAGCCAAAGAAAAGAAAAAGCAGAAAATAAAAATAAAGAGAGATGACGAAAAGAAAATGAGAGAAAACAAAACAAAAGAGAAAGAAAAGAGAAAAAGAGCAAAAGAAAAGTCGGGATGACGCATGAAACCGTGGCAAATATGTAGATATTCATTTAACTGTATAGGTGCATCACACTCCAATGTGCTGTCTCCTATCTTTTACTTGTTTCACACTAACCGTTGTTGCTGTCATTTCCAGCTGAGTATTTTAGAAACTGTGGTTGGTTTGTCGTAAGCTGGCCTCACATCGATATTTCACCAGATCAAAAGGAAATACAGAGATGTCATCTGAAATGACCCTGCCTTCAATCCCCATACCCGAAGACAGCCCAATCTCTGGGATAGCGGCCTCTAAATCCTATACGGTAGAAGAAAATCGGATATTGTGCCTACGATTGATGGAAATGTGTGATGCTTGGAACAATTCCCCCAAGCACTATCCCCGGATTCCCGGAGTTATTCCCTAGATTTAGAGGGGCTACCACTGTCCCCATCAGCCGCCCAAATATTCCTCTGGGGCAACCTACTATGACTGCTAACTTCTTCGGAACACCCTCTGAGGCTCACCCCCAGGTGTTACCGTCTGGAGTTGCTCCCATTATCTTCACGGCTCCCCCATCTTCCGCAACAACACAAGCATCACTACCAAAGCATGCTTTTGACCCCTCGGTCTTCACATTTCAGAATCCCGTCTTCCAGGCTGACCCTCCTTATTATCCTCAATATACCTACTCTCAGCCACCCTATGAGATTACGCCGGGGCAAGACAAAACCCCCAAATCCCCAGAGCAGGACGAGATGGCAAAGATAATGAGGAGCCTCGAGCAAAACATGAAAAATATGCAAGGCTTGAGCGGGCAGAAGAGCGTCTCCTATACAGACTTGTGTATGTTCCATCATGTACATTTACCGTCAGGTTTCAAAACACAAAAATTTGAAAAGAACAACGGGGCATGGAGACCCCATTGCTTACCTGAAGAAGTACTGCAATCAGTTACGGGGTGTCGCTGGCAAAGAAGAATTGTTGATGGCATATTTCGGGGAAAGCTTAATTGGCATTGCTTCGGAGTGGTCTATGGATCAAGATGTCTCACGTTGGCATATATGGGATGATCAGGCCCGGGACTTTGTTCGACAATTTTAGTACAACATAGACATTGCGCCAGACAGGAACCCCTTGGTGAATTTAAAGAAAAAACGCTCAGAAAGTTTCCGCGAATATACAATTAAGTGGCGCGAACAGGTGTCAAGAGTGAAGCCTCCAATGAATGAGGTAGAAATGGTCATTGTTTTCCTACAGGACCAGGAAGCAGACTACTTTCAGAATCTGATGTCCGCCATGGTAAGCCTTTCACAGAGGCAATAAAAATTGGAGAAATGGTAGAAAATGGGCTATAAATGGGCAAAATCTTGAGCTAGTCGGCCATAAGAGCAACCTCCTAAGCTATCCAAGGCGGGTCTGGAGGAATGGCCAAAGATAATAAGAAATAAGAAACGGTTTTGACAGCCTAATGGGAAAGGATACGCCGGGCTCCTAGACCCATGTTTACCGAGAGAACCTCTCAACACTACTACCCTCATCCTGACATGGTTTATGCTTCACAACTATATGCGGTCATGAACGCTCAACCCTCTGCCCGACCAAAGCCACATGCTCGCTGATGCAGAAAGAAAGCCAAAGGTGACCTCGAAGCAAGAGGAAAGGGAAAAGAAGAGCAAAATCACCAAGACATAACCATAAAAGAAAATTGATTTGAAAAAAGGAACACAAATGTACATACCCAAGCAAGACTATGTGGTGCGGGGGACAATCAAACCACCTCCGCTGAGTGAGCCAGTGGTTATTGGACGCGTACCATAGAAGCCTATGACGAGCCCTGTTGTGGTACCATGCAATTATCATCATACGGTGGTTACGTACAAGGTTAAAGAGATCTTGAGAGAACTGCTAGAAAACCCCCCTGTTAGGAAATATTCAAATGTAAAGGAGGTAAACAATGCCACCAGAAGGTGTTTCTCGTCTAAAAAGCCTGTGAGTGCTAAGGAAGCCGAAGTGTTCTTTCAAAAAATGAAAATTGCCGATTATGAGGTGGTACATTTGTATGAGACTTTTTCCAAGCCTAAGTACAATAAAGAGGAAGATGATGAGGTTTTCACGGCTGAAGAAAGTGAGGAATTACGTGGGGCAACGAGGAAAATGCTCTACGAAACCCACATGGTTCAGCTGGGAGAGGGCACTAGCACCGCTGAGGTGTTATACATGGGACCAAGCACCAAGCTTCAAAACTGGAAGGCTATCCCATTCTCGATCAGGCGAGAGTCCCGGTAGACCCATCCTGCTATGTTTTCTGCATCGCGAGTTATTTTAGGGTGTAACTCAGATGTTTTTTTTTAGCTTCTTGTCTTTAAATTCCTGAATGTAAACCCTGTTATCTTTCAAAATTCCAAGAAATGAAATCAATATTTCATCGTCCATTTTCCCTTTATTCCTTTTGATTTTGTTATTTTTCCCTTTCATGTTTTCTTTTTAGTTATAATAACGCGGCTTTAAATAACATGACATGCTTGCGGACTTCATGTCCAGACTCAAACACGTTGTTTAACTGTGAAATAATGAATCAAGAACCGGAATATGATGAAGAAGAGGCTTTTAGGGAAATAAACTGATAATTGGAACAATTTGAGAACAAACCTAAGCCAAATCTGAATGACACTGAACCGGTTAATTTGGGAACTGCCGAAGAAATAAGGGAAACCAAAATAAGCATTCAATCAGATGAGAAAACTCGAGATGCAAGAATCCAACTCTTGTTTGAGTTTAGAGATGTGTTTGCTTGGTCGTATGATGACATGTCAGTACTGAGTGTGGATCTAGTAGTGCACAAACCACCAATTTACCCCGATTGTCCTCCAGTAAAACAAAAGCAAAGAAAGTTTAAAACTGATATCAGTGATAAAATTAAAGAAGAAATCACAAAAAAAGTAAAGGCGGGGGTAATCCGAGTGGTCCAGTATACTACATGTCTAGCCAATGTGGTTCCAGTGCCAAAGAAAGACGGGAAAACCCGGGTGTGTGTCAACTATCGAGATTTGAATAGGGCGAGTCGCAAAGATAATTTTCCGTTGCCCAACATCCACATCCTTGTTGATAACTGCGCCCCAACATAAAATGCAGTCCTTCGTGGATTGTTACGCAGGATATCAACATGTGTTGATGGATGAAAAAGATGTCGAGAAGACAGCTTTCACTGCACCCTGGGTACCTACTGCTATCGGGTCATGCCATTTAGGCTGAAGAATGCCGGGGCAACCTATATGAGAGCCATTACTGCCATTTTCCATGACATGATTCATCAAGAGATAGAGGTGTATGTGGATGACGTAATCGTCAAATCCTGAACTTAGAGTGATCTCGTCCGAGATTTGAGAAGGTTTTTTAAATGGTTGCGCAAGTATGGTTTGAAGCTGAATCCGGCCAAATGTGTCTTCGGATTCCCATCAGGCAAGCTCTTGTGCTTCATAGTCAGTAGGAGAGGTATTGATCTAGATCCAATGAAGATAAAGGCCATTCAAGATCTACCTCCTCTGAGAACTAAGAAAGACGTGATGAGTTTATTGGGCAGGTTAAACTATATTAGTCAGTTCATTGCTCAAATGACTACCACGTGTGAGCCTATATTCAAACTTCTGAAGAAAGATGCAGCAATCAAATAGACATCCGAATGTCAAGAGGCATTCGACAAGGTCAAGGAATATCTATCAAATCCTACAGTGTTGGTCCCACCCGAGCCAAGGCGACCTCTCTTCTTGTATCTGACAGTGTTGGACAATTCTTTTGGTTGCGTTCTGGGGCAACATGATATAACCAGCAAGAAAGAGCATGCGATCTACTATCTGAGTAAGATGTTGACCAGCTACGAGGCCAAATATACTTTGTTGGAGAGAACATGATGTACTCTGATGTGGGTCGCTCAAAAATTGAGACACTATCTTCAAGCCCACACTACCTACCTCATAACCAGATTGGATCCGTTGAAGTACATATTCCAGAAACCTATGCCCACTAGGAGACTGGAAAAATGGCAAATTTTGCTCACTGAATTTGACATAGTCTATGTCACTCAAACGACAATGAAAGCCCAGGCGTTGGCAGATCATTTAGCAGAAAACCCGGTTGATGAGAAATACCAACTATTGAGCACATACTTCCCAGATGACGAAGTTAATTCAGTAGAAGCTATCTCTAAAGACACTCGTGCTTGGAAAATGTTCTTTGACGGATCGGTAAACGCCAGAGGTGTAGGTATTGGGGAAATCTTGATATCACCCAATGGTCAGCACTATCCAGCTACATCTCGGCTCCGATTCTTATGCACAAACAATAAAGCTGAATATGAAGCTTGCATCATGGGCATGAATATGGCAATTAACCAAGATGTTGAAGACTCATTGATCATGGGGGACTCCGATTTGATTATCCGGCAAGCATAAGGGGAGTGGGAGACTCGAGACGTTAAGCTCATTCCATATCGGCAACACATGGAAGATCTCACTAAACGCTTCAAGTCAATAGAGTTCTGGTACATCCCTCGATCTCACAATGAACTAGCTGATACACTCGCCACTTTAGCTTCAATACTGCCTTACCCAGGCAATTCCCATATTAATCCTATGGAAATTCAAATCAAAGAAAGGCACGGTTACTATAATGCGGTCGAGGTGGAACCCAGCATTCAGCCCTGGTATTATGATATCAAAAGATTTCTGAAAACACAAGAATACCCTGAGCAAGACACTGGGGATCAGAAGAGAACCATTAGAGACATGTGAGTGGTTTCTTATTAAGCGGTGATGTTTTGTATAAAAGGACCCCGGACCTCAACTTGCTAAGATGCATTGATGCCGAAGAAGCCGGAAGAATTATGCATGAGGTGCATGCAGGGATGTGCGGACCTCATTTGAACGGATATGTTTTGGCAAACAAAATCCTACGAGCGGAATATTATTGGATAACCATGGAGAAGGATTGCTTCATCTTTGTTCGAAAATGCCGTCAATGCTAACTGCACGGTGATTCGATTCATGCACCTCTAACATAGCTTCATCCGATGTCAGCACCTTGGCCGTTTGTTGCATGGGGTATGGACGTCATTGGCCGATCGAGCCAAAAGCTTCAAATGGGTATAGATTCATATTGGTTGCGATTGATTATTTCACAAAATGGGTTGAGTCCATCACTCTCAAGTCGGTCACCAGAAAAGCTGTGGTAGACTTTGTGCACTCCAATCTCATTTGCTGCTTTGGCATTCCTGCAACTATCATCATCGATAATGCTGCAAACTTAAATAGTCGTCTGATGGGAGAGGTATGTGAACAATTAAAGATAACACATAGAAATTCTACCCCTTATCGGCCAAAAGCCAATGGTGTCGTTGAAGCAGCGAATAAGAACATAAAGAATATTTTGAGAAAGACGATTCAAAGCTCCAGGCAATGGCATGAAAAGCTTCCTTTTGCATTACCTGGGTATCGCATCACAGTGCGTACATCAATCTGAGCTACTCCGTACTTGTTGGTTTACGGAACTGAAGCAGACATACCAGCAGAAGTAGAAATTCCTTCGCTTCGTATAATTGTTAAAGTAGAAATTGAGGACAGTGAGTGGGTTAAAACCCAACTATAGCAGTTGTCATTAATTGATGAAAAACAGATGGTCGCAGTGTGCCACGGCCAGTTGTACCAACAAAGAATGGCCCGCGCCTATAACAGGAAAGTACATCCCAGGCTCGTGCTCAGACGCATTCTCCCCCATCACCAGGAAGCAAAAGGAAAGTTTGCTCCTAATTTGAAAGGTCCATACATAATCCAGAAGATATTGCCAAGAGGAGCATTGTACCTGGGCAATATTGAAGGAAATGATCCTGAAACAGCAGTCAATGCAGATGCAGTAAAAAGGTACTATGTCTAGACCTCTTGCGGCGATGGATTTTATGCAATTGAGATGACGAAGGCTTTCCTTCTCGCTACCCCAAACACTATAAATCCTTCGCAAAGCCTTTAAGCCGATTACACTTCTTTGATCACCCTCTTTGGCACCCGGAAGTACTATCGAAAAGAAAAAAGATAAAAAGAAAAGAAAAACAAAAAAACAAAAAAGAAAAAGAAAAAGAAAAAGACAAACAAAAGAAAAGAAAAACAAAAAAAAAACATAAACAAAAATTATTTGCTTGAACTACGATTGACTTGATTCCGAAAGGGTGCGTAGGCAGCCTCTCCCTGAGGTTCAGTCACACCAAAACAAAAATCCCAATTCCCCCAAAAGTTGAAGCAGGGCAGATGATATAATGGTTCGGCCATGAGTCTGCCAAAATGGTTCCAAAGTTGTACTTCCGTCCAAAATTATTTTACCCAAAACCTTGTCCAAGTCCTTCTGATCAATTGGCAGAGACATGGGAATTGAAAACAACATTGTTCGAATCTGATATAATTCAAATTGAGAGGAATAAAATGAGAGAGACTTATCACTAAAAAACTTTGGGCACCATAAGGCGATGGTGAGAAGAGAAAAAGAAAATGAGAGAGTTCGTTTAGTGAAAACTCGCAAAGAGCACTATCGGGCGACAATGAGAAGAGAAATGAGAGAGGTCGATTGTCGAAAACCCGCAAAGGGTGCTGTCGGCCTAAAAGAAGATATCTCATCACTAAAAGAGTCCTGGTAAGATTCCCCTATTTCTGAAATGCAGATCAATGGGTTCACGAGAAGTTGGAAAGTTTGTGTGGGTCGGGCGTCCCGTCCAAGAAACATGCCATGTTCATTTAAAGTCAGCATGTACCCCAGATAAGTCCTTCTTTCCCCACGAAAGGGACGCTTCTCTTTAAACTCATATGCTCGCCTTTTGCATACTTTTCTTTGAATCCATTTCGCTTTAACTCCGATTCCGTAACTATTACAAAGAAAGGTGGCAGGATTGTTTCTATCGCACTCCACCTGGTCAGAATCGAAGAAAAGGCCTAGCCTCAGCGAGTGCGTCAGGCCAATCCGGACTGACCATAGTGGTTGATGCTTTCGAAGCGAAGACATTGGAAAAGAAAGAAAATCAAAGGCAAGGGCAGAATATAGTGAAAAGGCCAGAGCCCACACGGGCGAGTCATAATGAAATCCTGAGAGTTGAACCCGGTCGGTTAGAAAAGGGATTCACCCTCAAGGCCAACAAGCAGCAAAGTTCTCAACGGAAAGGGGGTTGGGATCAAGCAATTGGGATGATCAAGGCCACAAAACCAACAACCATTTCAAACTAACAAATTGTTCTTTGTTGAAAACAGGTCTTATTCAGAGCAACCGTACAAGAAATAGGTGTTGCCCAAAGAGAAATGAAATGCATAAGCCCTGAAATAGCTTTGCAATAGGAAAGCGACAAAAATGAAGGTTTCTCGAAATTCTTTCATGCGTTTTGCTAAATAAAAAGGAAAAATAAAAAGAAGAAGAAGAAGAAGATGGAAAAAGAAGAAAATAAAATGAAAATGAAAATCCCAAAAGAAAAATAAATCATAGTAGTATAGGAACTTTTTCTTTCCAAATCCCGGCCAAAAAACTAAGTATCTCCCGGCCAAAAAATCGAGGAGCTTTTTCTTTCCAAATCCCGGCCAAAACCGAGAATCTCCTGGCCAAAAAACCGTGGAGCTTTTTTTTTGCAAATCTCGACCAAAAACCCGAGGATCTCCTGGCCAAAAAACTGTGGAGCTTTTTCTTTGCAAATCCCGGCCAACAAACCAAGGATATCCCGGCCAAAAAATTGTGGAGCTTTTTCTTTCGAAATCCCGGCCAAAAAACTGTGGATCTCCCAACTAAAAAAACGAGGAGCTTTTTCTTTCCAAATCCTGGCCAAAAAACCGTAGAGCTTTTTCTTTCCAAATCCCGGCCAAAAAAACGAGGATCTCCCAGCCAAAAAATAGTGGAGCTTTTCCTTTGCAAATACCGGCCAAAAATAAAGGAGCTTTGTCTTTATAAATCCCGAACAAAAAATCGAGGATCTCCCGGCTAAAAACCTGAGAAGCTTTTTCTTTCCACATCCCGGCCAAAAAACCGAGCATCTCCCGGCCAAAAATCCATGGAGCTTTTTCTTTCCAAATCCCGGGCAAAAATCGAGGATCTCCCTACACAATCCTGATTTGATCGCTTAGATATGTGTCACAACTAACTCACGAAATTTTCCTAGTGAAAACTGGGGAAAAGAATTTTGGTCGTTTATTTGTTTTGGTATCTTAAGTAGGTCAACGTCAAGACACAAGTTGTGAGATGATCAATGGAATAAATCTCAATCTAGAATCAAGAAAAGAAGAAAAAGAAATGAACTCAAGTTTGAAGCAAGCAGAGGCGCGGATGGCTCAAAATCTAATTGAAGTCACAAGCTCTGTTGATCCTATTTTGACCCTAATGTTGTATGAAGAAGTAAACACCCACAACTTGCGAGCATCAAGATTCAGATAAAGTCCACATCAAAATTAGCTAAGACTCAAGATGAGGTCTCAAGAAACTATAGACGGGAATCGTGTAACTCATAGTTGATAGGCATAACTAGCTTAGCTTTGATTTTCTTTTTGGTGTAATAAGGAGGCCAGCAAGCAGTAGCAGCAGCAACAGCAGTGAAATTCATAGCTCCTGGTAGTCCCAGCTACCAAACTTTCCAGAACTACACTGACATGATTCCTTTATGGCCAAGTATATGTAGGCAACCTTTGAAGCAAGGTTCGGTCAGATGGTTTTCAACATGCTTCTCATGGAGTGCTGAACAGGCAAAAATCCTTTATGGTGCACATTTATCTTTGCTCGAAAACCCTTCATGTCTTCAAGCAAAGAGGGGCAGTTGTGAGCACCTGATTTTTGCCACGCTTAATTTCCTCCTATAAATTCATTAGAATTAGAATTTTTCCTTTATTATTTGAATTTTAAGAATTAATTGGACGATTTTGTGTTTTGTTTGCATTTTTGTTTGTGCATTTTTAATAAAATATAATATATATATATATATATATACATATATATATATATATATATATATACATATAT
>MU784956.1:42359-73996 GCA_026770625.1 Nicotiana glauca | reverse complement strand
ATATATATATATATATATATATATATATATACATATATATATATATACATATATATATATATATATATATATATATATAGCATTTGGGTTCCAATTTTAGAATTTTATTAGTGAGTAAATATTACAAAATATAAGAGAAAATAACCAAAAATAGTCCTTTTAAAATTTTAAATTCTACATTTTACATTTTTAGTTTGATTTTCTTTAAATTAGGAATTAGTTAATTTTGGAAATTAATTAGTATAATTCCAGATTTGATTTGGGTCTTTTAGTTTTGATCTTACATTTAATAAAATCAGAAAATTCATGAAAAATAATAAATAAATAATGTACAAATTAAAAGAGAAGAAGAAAACAAATAGAAAATAAAATAAAAGTATGGGTTGGCAAATGTTTGGGCCAATTTCGTGCAGCCCAAATAAAAAATCAGCAAAATCCTTCACAATCCGGACCAAAATCCAGCCCAATACCACTTTCACCCGGTCCGTCTTCTAAATAAAACAAACGACATCGGTTTGACACCTTTCAATCTGAGCCCTTCATCTTCTCGAATCCAATGGTCATGATTCGATTGTGATAATTAAATAAAAATGTCTGAAATCTCTTCAATTTTAGAGACATTATACGTCTTCCTCGTACCTCTGCAGCCTCACCGGTTCCGCTGCCGGAAATAGCCTCACGGAGACGGCCGGCGTCCGATGACGTTCAAAATTACACAACTTCCTCTCCTTTACCTCCCCATTCCATATCTCCCGTTGATTTCTCTCAAAGATCCACGGAACACCTCGAATCTTTGAAACCCTAGGCACCGCCTCCATAGCATACGGCGGCGCCATCTCCTAAACCTCTTCAAAGTTACACCCTAAGTTCTCTTCACTTTTCTCTTCCTAAATCTCTAACTACTTTCTCTCAAACAGCCCCCAATTTTCTCGAATTTCAAATCAAGAAAACAAAACCCTAGAAGTTCGAGTTCCCTGAATTTTTCCAAGTCACCTGAGTCTGGAGGTAGAGTCAAGCCTCGCAATACTGTGTTCGCTTGTTTTTTATTAAAGAACACACGTATACACTATTCCGGGGCTCGAGTTAAAGTTCAGTCGGTTCAATTGCATAAGTAAGCTTTCTATTTTTGTTTTTCTTCTTCTTCTAGTATTTGAATCTCAAAATTAGTTAAGCTTCATGTATGTTTTGTAGGATTTGTTCCTGCATATTATATTAGTTCTAAGTCATAAGCGGGTCTGTTTTAATTTAAAGTTTGATTATTGATTAGTTCTAATAATTGGCTTTATAATTAGTTTAATTGATAGTTTGATTTCTGATTAGTATCAAGTCAATCATGTTTATGCTTTGCTTGAGTATAATTACTGTAGTAATTGCCCAGACTTTAGTTTAAATTCTGCTAGTTTGTTTGAGTTTGGGCTTAGTTGATTCTTAATTGTTTAATTGCAAATGGATTCTTATTTTGTTTCAGTCCTTTGATTAGTTAAATTGTCTAGTTTTATCTAGGTTTTGTTGGGTTAACACTGGTTGAGTAAATTGTTTGGATATAGCTGATAGGTTAGTTCAACTAGTGTTAGTAATTTCAGGGAGTAGTCAGGGGTAGTTTGGGCATGGAAAAGGGGCTGTTATGTTAAAAATAATAATTTGAAGAGCCAAACAAGGGTAGCATAGGAATTTCATAGCTAAAAAAAATGCCCTAGGGCCTTCTAGAAGGGGGCCTTAGTGTAAGTTTTCTGCATTTTTATGCAGTAACTTGGGTAACAAGTCATAAAATTAGGGTCTAATAGCCAAATTCTGAAATAAAAAGGGGGGAAAAGAGGAGAATGCTTCCAGAATATTCTGCCCCATTCCTAGCCTATAAAAGGCTCCTCTAATGCCTTCTTTTACAAGTTTTAGAAACTCTGAAATTCCAAATTCCTTCCAGCTTATAATTCCCTCCCAAAATCCTTCTCTTACAAGCTGAAATCTCACATTTTAAATTTCAAATTAAAAGGCAATTCAAATCTGAATTCCAGTAGCAAAAACCTTCATTTTTAGATCTAAATTTTCCAGAAAAATAAAAAAAAAACAGAAAACTTACAAAAATCTCAAAAAATACTATTCTATTATAAACCTTAGGCTAGTTTTGATATTTTAGTAGTTGATTCACATCATTTAACTCAATACTTAGTTGTTGAAGTGTTCTGAATCTTCCTGGGAGTTTGTTGAATGCATTTGGGGTTATATCAAGTCAAACTAGAGTCATCTATGCTTATTATGGTTGCCTATTGTCTTTTCTATTAAATATCAATTGCTGGGCTAGTTGACATTAGCTCCTGAACTCAAAATCAATAGAAATTGCTGCTGTATACTGTTTCTGCTTAGCTGATTTCGTTTTCCTTTCATTTTGCCCGATTCCAGGTACATTATTGGTTCTAATGATGTGAAGTTTCATTTGATGTACATGAGTAATTATGGAATCAAATATTGAAGCCTGGCACACATGAATTTGCCTCTGTTTTCATTATTACTCTAATGTGTAGCTATAGCTTAGATCAAACAAATATATACTTGTGTTAAATAGGACTATTTGTATTAATTAGGCTTGCTCAAACTCACTTTTGTAGTTACAATGGACTTATTGGACTGTTAGCTTGGTTAAGTTCTATTAGTTATTCCCTATATCTATTAGTTAGCTGTAATATGACTGTTTTAGGGACTATCTAGGGCTGTGCTGAATTTAAAAGAAAATGCCATGCTCAATAATATTAGATTGTAGAGTTGTATGTTTTCAGGAATAATTCGTTTCCAGTAGATAATGTGGAATAATTGCTGACCCTAGAATCAACTGGAAATTTAAATTACTGAGAGTAGGTAGCATGAAAATTGGTTGTTGCATTGGTCCTGATAGGAATTAGATTGCAAACAGCTCATATGCTTTCGCTGGTACAGGATCGGGTGTCCATATGTTCACAATCTCACTGTTAATGCAATTTATTTAAGAATTACGGTTCAAAATTAGAAGTTACAAAATCCTACTGCTAATTGACTATGGGTATAGTGTATTGCTCATATATTCGATCTTGGGTGAATGTGATTGCTAGAAGAACTAACGGAAAAAAAAAAAAAAAAAAGGGTGAAGCCTGGAAGGCCTCAATAATTACCATGCCTGGGCTCCTATCATTTTGGGCTGTGAAAACAACCCACAGCTTGCCTAATTGCTCCAATAGCCAACTTGACTCTTAGGCCATGAAATTTTACGATTGGGCATTTGTTGAAAGTCCAACTAGTGGACAACATTATATATCAGACTTGGGCCAAACTTTCAAGGCCCCAAAAAGTTTGTTATAAATCAAAACCCTTTTAAAAGTATATTAGGAACATGGGGAATTTATTCGCAAATATAAATTCGGGCTTCAAATTAGGTGGCGGGTTCAAATTAAAAGGGTCCTCCATTTTGTTTGAATTCGGACTTGAATTTGAGGTTTGAATTTATAAATGTAAATTAATTAGACCTCTTAGAGACAAAACAATAAAAATAGAAAAAATCTTAGTTTGCTTTAGGTTGGCCTTTAATAAAAAATGAGACGAGCCTCGCCAAACGAACCCATAAACTGCGGGGCCCTTCATAGTTCAACCTTTGGATCCCTTTACTTCCTTCGACGCCTTGGATTCGGCTAGTTAGTTTCTTAAGCTCTTATGCCAAGTTTTTGTTGCGTAGAACCTTTTCATTAGACTCAGGGGGTGAAAGATATAGATTGGGTGGAGAGTGGCATGGTCTCCACGTAAGTGGGATTCTTGTGGTGTTTTGGTGTGTGGGTGTGGAGATGTTTATTTGTGGAGTTTTGCAATTCGAGGATGAGTAGTGGAATGTTGTTTTAATTTTGGGAAGTATTGCATTGATTCTTTGTTGGAGTAGTAGGATGATTTGGTTGCTTTTCCAGTGGTATGGTATTTTGATAATTGGGGAAGATAGTGTCTGGTGTGCTGAGGGAGAAGGATAGGTTGGCCAGATTCCGAACATGATCGAGCTCTTCTTGAAACGTCAACAATTTCTGCTCAAGTTGTGACACATTTTCATTAGGAACCCGAATACCATGGCCATCAGTGGCCTCTGTTTTTGTGTTCTCTTTCCTGATGTTCAAATCTTCCATTTTGCCTTTGTTCTTATTTCTAACAGGACTAAGAGAAGGAGTGGGTAGAGGGCCCCTGGATCTCGTGGAACAATATGATGTTGCCAGAGTGCACGAACTAACCTTTGGGGAGGGGAATAAAAAAATAAAGCAAAAAGGTAAACAAGTTAGTGAGGATCGTGAAAAGTATTGCAGTATTTAAACACGCAGTGCAGGAATGTAAAGCGTGTCCTAATTTGGGAAACTTATTTTGCCCGAGGTGGGCCTAGGGACAAGTTGATTTGGAGAACATGGAGTGCTTAATGCCTCAATCCCAAATCAACATTAAATAAAGAAGAAATAAAATTCACAAATGGCTATTGGAATCGTTGCATTTTAAGCAAAGAAAATAAATTCCTATCTACTTGGTCCCAGAAGGACCTTCCCTAGATTTGGCATCCTTGGCTTCATCGAACAGCTTCCCCAACTCGTTACGTCCCAGCAATAGGTATGCTCTGGCTAGATATTCGCCTTCAGCCCCTTTAGCCTCTTCACAATCTTCAACCCTTTTGATAAACTTTCTTTCCAGTTCTACTATGATCACTCCAAGTATCCCAGTCTTGATCAGTTTTTCATTACTCGATCAGTTTTTCGTTGGACTCTTATATTTCGCGCTGTTTACTTTCTCACTCGCGGATCCTTTTGCGCAACTGGTTGTACTTGACTTGCGCTTTAGCCTTTTCCTCTATAATCATGTGGCCTTGAACAAATCTTGGCTGGCCCAAACCATCACGATTGTCTTCCAACCAACCTGAATAGAAAGGAGTGCAATTGGCGTGGTATTTGTTTGGCACTATGGTGTCTCTTCCCATCACGATCTTGCTATGCCACCTATGTTGGGCTTAACACTTGTAAAGACTATCATTGCCTTGGAAGTCGACTCGAAAGTGGTTCATCATGTCGACCCTGGGTATGACCTACTTCCTAATAGCTTGCCTCATAACTCGTAGAGGGACATAAAGGTAGGTTCCCCTCAGACCAATAAGTATCAGGAAGGGTACATCTATAGATTGGACCATGAAATCCTCCGTCGGAATCCATTCGAACGTCCACTAAACTTGCTCCTTGGATAGCTTATCAAATAGCTCAACCCATCCCTTAGCATCTTCAGGCTGAGCGACCATGTCGGGGATGTAATTCATTCGCTTTGGATGGTGGAAAGCGATGTGATCATCCCAATCCCTACGCTGAATTTCTTGTCGATATTTTCCCTTTTGGAGATCCTCTCTGAGACAAAGTTGAAGCAGCAGATTGCAGCCTTCGAAGTGTTTTGCTCATCATTGACATTTCTCTAAGGCTCAGTATATGTCTGCAATAATCATAAGTACAATGTTGAATGTCTGTCCACCGATCCCCTCCATTAGGGTTCTGGTTACCATAGCCAACCTAGTATGAATTCTACCTTTCTTCATTGGGAATACAATCATACCGAGTGTGAGCACGTGATTTTTGCCCTAAGCAAATTATTCCTAAAAAATCCAAACAAAATAATATTTTTAATTTTTGTTGATATTTGTGGCATTTTTTGTTAATTAGTTGCATAATAATTCATGTTAAAAATATAAAAAATATGCATTTGTATTAGAAATTTAATTTCACATTTTTTAGTATAAAGTAGGTGTTAATTCATTTTAGAAATTTAAAGAAAATCACAAAAATAGTTCACTTTAGCATGTTATAGGAAATTGCTACAAAATAGTTTTAAAAAGTAATTTTAGGCCATTAATTAGTTTAGTTAAAAGTTTTATTTTTGCATTTTTATGTAATTCAGAAAATACAATACAAAAATACAAAAAAAAAAACAAAATGAAAACAAGCAAAAGAAGAGACAAAGAATTTAAACAAATTTGGGCCGGAATTTTGACCAAATGAATCAAACCACAGCCCAAATCAAAACATCCACTCAAGCCCAACCCACACATATATCCAACCCGCCTGCCTCATTACCCTTGAAATTATCGGACCCGTTATCGGATAGAGACACGAAAATCGCGTGTCTCTATCATCCTCACCACTCAGCAAACTTCAACGATATAGAAGATTGAAGGAGATTATTCCAGACGGTTTTCAGAGAGAGGATTCAAGAGTTTTTTTCGGAGAGAAGAAGGAGAGATTTTCGGAGAGGAAGATTGAGAGAGCCAGAAAAATTCGGAGAGAAGAAAATTTCAGAAAAGAGAAATTTCAGATTTAAAAATCTAGATTCTAGGGTTCTTAAATTCTTCTGATTTTTATTTTTTTATTTTTGTTTATCGTTTGTTATTCTTCCATCTCTCGCCATGGAATTCGATTGAGCGGAGTTGATTTTCTAGTTCGTCGTAGTTCAAACCTCTTATTTCTATTCGGCTGCTACTGATTTGCTGTTCTTTGAGCTTTGATCCGCCATTGTGCTCTTGTTATAGTTTTGAGGTCGAAACTGTGTAAACGTCGTCGATTCGTTTATAAAAAAAGAAGTTCAAATGTGTACCCTGTTGTGTGATCCCTTACTGGGATTTCAAATGAGTTATTGAAGGGTAATTTTGGGCTTTAAGAAGTCAGTTTTAGACATTGCTTTGTATTGATTTTGGGAATATGTACAGCCTGTTTAATTCTGATTCAGCCATGTAGTTAAACTCAAGGGGATTAACTTCAATTAGAGGAATATGGGCTTAGCAAATATGCTGCCAGACCCTTTTCCATGTCAATGCTTCTGGTCCATTTTTCCCATTAGTAAACGGAACTAGCCCACCTTGAATTATTTCATACATTCCAATTCGGGGCCTTATTATAAGCTTCCAATTAGTTTAAAATATGAGCATTCCTAGTTCGCTTTGTTTGAGTACAAATTCTTAAGAATTCGAGGCATGCCATTTAGCAAATTTTCATGGCCCTCGCAAAGTTAAAACGCCATGATATAAAATTGCATTTCGAATTAGGTAGTGGGTTCAAGCTAAAAGGGTATTCCCTTTTGTTTGAATTCGGACTTGAATTCGGGGCCCGAATTATAATTGTAAATTAATTATCTTTTAGAGACAAATGATGAATAAAAAATTTTAGTTTGCTTTAGGTTGACCTTTTAATAATAAAAATGAGATGAGCCTCGCCAAATCAAATACAAATTGCGGGGACCTCATTAATTACTTAAAAATACTTAGAGATTAGGGACGGGCCGTTTAGCAAATTTCACGGCCTTCCCAAAAGATAACAACACGTTAGTCTCTTTAGACGCGATTTCAATAAAATTACATTCCTAAACTCGGGTGTGCATTTCATACGACCCAAATCCAAATCCTAAAACGTTGAATGAGAATGTGTCAAGGATCCGGGTTCATTTCATGTGACATGATCCAAAAAATATGTTCTTAAACGACGTTCACTTTCTTAAATAAAATAATTGACAAAAAGCAGTAATTAATTCTAAAAATGCACAAATAGGATAACGTGTGTAAAAATTAATATTTTAACCAAATATAACAGTTGAGCGACCGTGCTAGAACCACGGAATTCGGGAGTGCCTAACACCTTCTCCCGGGTTAACAGAATTCCTTACCCGGATTTCTGGTTCGCAACTGTAATACAGAGTCAAACTCTTCCTCGATTCGGGATTCAAACCGGCGACTTGGGACACCATAAATCTCTCAAGTGGCGACTCTGAATTTTAAATAAAACGAATCTCGTTTCGATTGTCCTTAAATTAGAAAAACTCCTTTATTACTATATCTCTTCCCGAGGTGTAGTAAATGCCGATATTCTTCGGAAAAAGGAGGTGTTACAGCTCTGGCGACTCTGCTGGGGATATTCTTCGGAAGCAAAATATGAAGACGAAAACCCTGCGATTGAAATGTCTTAAGGATGTGATGGCAAACTTGCCAGAGTAGGTGCGGTAAGACTTGTCTTGACCGTACCTTTCATACAAGTAGTCAAAAGGGATGTATGAATCCTTCAAGCAGGCCAGTTCCAGATTCTTCTTCAAAACCATCTTTTTAAGGAAGCCAATACCTTTGCGATTCACAAGCATTAGCAAGCCCGAAGTTTCCTATACTAAGCCATCTAGTCTTTCTATCTCCTCCAGCAAAGGTGTTACTTCAATACCCCCAAAACGGAATACGACTCTTTCACAATCCCAAAACAATGTGGCAAAATCTATGATAATGTTATTGGGTTGGATTTCCAAGAAGGGTGGTAGATTTCCTAGATATTTTCTAACGATGTTCTAATCACTAGAGTGTAAATCATTCCACCAACTTAGCAACCTTGGCTGGATGTTGGTGACCATGCAAAATTTGGGGACTTCGTGCCTCCAATTTTTTTATGGCAAATAAGGTTAGACCCTTCCCGCACCAGACTCAACTATGTAATATCAATGATTAGCATGAAGCATCTAGTTTTCCAAATAAATACGCAGAATGCGATGATGTCCGTTTTAGGTTTATGAAAACCTAGTGGACTTTGGACAAGGCTATCTTAAAGGATCATTATGTGGACAACATAACTGATCCGGCTAGATTTGACCATGATGCATGCACAATTTAAACAGAATAAGGTTTCTATAGGTAATAGGTTGGTACCCTTGAGTGGACAAGTCAATGGGGAAGACTCGGAATTGTCAACTACACTGCTGATCAACTAGTTTTACCACAAATATGACTTTCCAAATTTAGGGGGTAATGATATAGGAAGAGCGCAACCACTCATTAAAAGCATTGTTATTGTATTTGTTTTGTCACGAGTGGAGTATGATGTTGAGCATCATTATGCAATAATTAAAAGCATGTTGGCATGTATTTGCACCTTAAGAAAGTGATAAATACACCAGTTTTATAATTTAAACCAATAAAGGAAAGAAACAAGGGAGATGTGTCAGTTATACTTTTTAAGGAAGAAATTAAATGCTTAAAGGAATTAAATATATAATTGCACGTAGAGAGAAGTACGAATTCACAAGAATAATATGAAATGGAAAAAGTCTAAAAATAAATCCCCAGCAGAGATGTCATGATGTCACACCCCCTTTTTCCCGTGAAATCGGGTTTTGTGACATTCGTTTGGGACAACTCTCTACTTTTGGGAAAGGGGTTTGCAATTTTAATGAGTCGCCACCTAACAATTTTAAGGCGAGTTAGGGCACCTATGGTGTTCAAATACAACTACGTATGATAACCATTGATAGGGTAAGGGCTTGAAATTATCTCAATGGGAAGGTGTTAGGCACCCATCAGGATCCACCAATGTGGTTCCCGGCCAGATACTTTTGTGAATTTGTGCAATAAGCAAGTAAACATGTAAGGCTCAAGTAATAGGGGATTTTGAATTTAAATACACAAGTGTTTGAAAAAACAATAAAAAAGCATGGTTATGAGATTATAATCTAAGCATGCTTGTGAATGTAAAAAGGGTCCTAGGTTTATTTGTAATATGGATCACATCCATGTAATACCCAGTATGGCACTCCAGAGAAAAAGGGATACACATGGTATTAGTGCACTGGTCATCATATCCATATCTACTCTTACCTCCCCATTAAGGTATTAAAGCTCGGATTGGACGTGACCTCTATTGCATGATGTTACCTGTCACATTCCGATTAGTCCCGGAGGAATTTAGAAATACTATTCCTATAAGAGGGAGGATTAAGCTGACTCTCGGGTTTTTAAAGGTAAAAGACTAAGGTGACATTTAAAACACATAGGATTTCATATTAGGGGAAACATGTAAACAACTAAGAGGCTCATATATATACCTCCTCAAGTAAAGCACAAAAATAACAAGAATTAAGCACATTTAGGGTCAGAATTTAAAGTACTGAGACAGGGGAATTTTTGTTGTTGAAATAGACCAATATATTACGAAACTCAGATAAGAAGTCTGAATCAGTTCTGCCTGCTGGTTGGAGCAGTTGCTAATTAAACAAAGGCGGATTCAGTTTTACTATGATTACCTAAGGCTCGCCTAAGTGTGTATTGATGATACGCTATAAGCATGATATCTATTACTGATTCAAAATGGAAAAGAAGTAACAACTTTAAATGAGCAATTTGGATCCTATAGGCATGCTTTCTAAACCGCATTAATAAAATGAGTAACTGATTCAAAACAGTACGAGTCAAACTGATTTTTAACTAAATTGGTTTTAGGTCCGATAGACATAATCTCTATTGTTGCTAATTTTAATCCCTATAGACATGTTATCTAGTATTAAAGGCTGATTTGGTCCTATAGGCATGGTATTTAATAAAGCAAAACATGTAGAACTTTATATTAGATAAATCCTATAAGCAGGATATCTAAGTGTGGAAGTAAATCATGCAGAATTTGAAAACAGACCCTATAGGCATGTTATCTACCATCCTAATAGCTAAAATATACATAATTACCCCGTCTCTTTTCACTAGCCAACCCTAATATTTGTTACAAGTTATTACAGACCTGCCACGACCCAAAATCCACTAAGGGCCGCGATGGCACCGGACAATGCTGTTAGGCAAGCCAACCAATTTACTTAATCTAAATCTCGTTGTAATATTTTATTGAAATCCAAGAATTTCCTTCAAATTTAGCAGTTTTAAAAGATAAAAATATCAAATCAAATTTAAATGACAGGCAGGTAATATAAAATACTTCAAACCATCCCAGAACCCGGTGTCACAAGTGCATGAGCATCTACTGACAAGGAAAATAAAATACAACATCCGTCTGGAATACAATGGACAGGGAGTAAATACAGTATACTGGAAGGGACTGCTCTATTAGCAGCCTTCTCGAATAATGCAGCTCACCTAGTCACAGAATCATCTGTGCTGCTACGCCCAGTAGACCACTAGAGTTACATATATATGTGTGCAACAAAAATGCACAGAAGTGTAGTATGAGTATGTAAACAACGTGTACTCAATGAGTATCCCGCCTAATCTCGAAGAAGTAGAGACGAGATGGTCAACTTCGTCACTTACTAGTAATCTAATAATGATGTCAATATTACATTAAATCGTGAATCTCTACCAACATGATTTTTATCAAATAGAAGGGAACAAGTAAACCATTATTCCTTTTATGGGAAATTTCCCTAATTCCTTTTCCATTATTTTCCAAATATTCTCAAGCCATGAAGAGGAAATAACAACTTTAATAAGTTCAAGCAGTAATATAAGCATGTGCAAATCATGACGAGGTCGATGACCCGCTCCAATAGAAATGTAAAATGTGCACTTGTCGAGGGTCGACGATGCGCCTATAGATGCATCTATTACCTCGCTCGCGAACTAACCTGCAACGCGGTCAACATAAAACAAACACACACCCTGCTTGCGAATCATGCATGCGATGCAGGTACACATAGAGATACATGCTTAAGCAATCGATCAAGAATTATCTGTAAGGCCCCCTGAAATCCCTACTCTAAAACCCGGATACCGTGGTGCCAAGTTAGGAGCATGTGTTAACAATTTATAAATATACTTCACGGTGAGCCTGCAAGCCGCAGCGCGTACCTTTTTGGATTGAATAATTCATTGAAAAGTCAAGAATAAGTTTCCAGAAAAATGCAAGAAATGCGGTCCAGAATACGGCCGCAAATCAGGTATGCGGACCACATTCTTACCGCAGACTGAGTCAGAGTGTTTAGTTTTTGGGGAGCATTTTGCGGTCCATTATGTGGATCGCATGTTTATTCTGCGATCGCAAATGCGACCGCATAATTGACTCGGGGCCCCAATTTTCTAATTTTTAACCCGACCTCCCTATCGATATTCCGGTGTTATAGCTCATTTTAAGCAACTTTCTGGACATTTCTAGAGGGAGAGAGAGGGTTTGAAGAGAGGGAAAGTCTCCCCATCAAATTACTCCATAAGGTATGACAATATCCTTGAAGAAAATCAAGTGAAGACCCCTAGACCATTACCTCAAGAGGTAATACTTCTTTACCCCAACTCTTATTTGTTTTATTCTCATATATAAGGGGTCACTAGTGAGGTTATTCTTAAGTATAATAATGGATTCCTTGCATGCATATCAAACCTTTGAGTAGTGGGAGGTGGTGAATTAAAGAGGGGTACAAAATGTTATAAATTGAACCTCTAGGGTTTGCCAATATGCTTGAACCAAGTTAGAGTCTCAATCTCATCTCTAATTCTCTATTTAATTTGTAATTCTTACTCAATAGATCGAAGTGCTAAGAGTTCCGAAAATTGTAAAAGTGTAAGGAAAAGCTTTATTGAGGTATGTATGGCTAAAACCCTTTTTTATTAGAAATTAAGCTCCGTTGTCATTACAAAAGTATGGTAAGAGTTGAATAGGCTAGTGTATTGATTGTCATTACACATTAATTGATTTGCATAAATCAATACATATTCATGAAGGAAGTGCCTCAATGTGAATAATGTACCAATCTTGATAATTAGAAAATGATGAAAAGTATAGTTATGTGTTTAATTACTTGGGCTATAAGCCAACATTGAAACAAAGAACTATTCATGCTAGCTATGTGCTCACTTACATATGATTTGAAACTTGAATTATCCTTGATATATGTGTCTATGATCACCACTTGTAAAATGAATATTAAAAAGGGAAAACGATGTGATGATGGTGGCCATGAGTGCCCCAGGAATTGTTATGATATGTGTGGAATAAATATTTGAAGGTGTTGACTAATGAAAATGGAGTAATGCCTCCAATGAGGTGACCTAGCCGATCGGGTCGTGATCGGACACCATACCGCACACATGGTGGTAATGTGCTGATATTGAATTCCGGACAAGGGAAATGAAATATTGATTGAGAGTAATGCCTCCAATGAGGTGACCAAGCCGGTCAGGTCGTGACCGGACTCCACTAGAGATGGCGGTGGTATTGAGAACAGTGTTGAACACATGACAGAAATGCCCTAATCTATGTTGTGGAAATTGTATGAAAGATTATATGAATTGCTTCTTTGATTTGCCCATATTATTTGCTTGTATATGTTTGATAGTTCTTTCTAGTAAAATGGTGTTTAGTTATACATACCAGTATAATTCAAATGTACTGACGTCCCTTTTGCCGGGGGCGCTACATTCGTGTTATGATTGTTGGTGGCTCTATAAGGGACAGTGCTGATCGTGTGTAGCGGAGCGTTTTTCTACTCGAAGTCTCGGTGAGCCCCTTTTTCTTCCATGGGGCTATATGGTGTATCTTTTGTTGTTACAATTTTCCACTTTTGAGGTATAGCCGGGGCCTTGTTACCGGCATAGTTATGCTTATCTGTTATATCCTTAGAGGCTCCAAAGACACTAGTGTGGGTTATGTACGGGTGTTCGGGGAGTCCACTATATATATGTTGTAATCCTAAACTTGTGATCTCCATAAACAGTGACTCTAATAGAATCATTGAAGCTAACTTATGTACGGTAAATCTTTGTGATATGAAATGAACTAATGATGCAGTATGCACCATGTATCCTCATCTAAATTAGTCAAAGGCTGGGTTACGTATTCATATTGATTTGGGGTAGAAAGCACTCGGTAAGTCTTGCTCAGTCGGGTTCACTTGATTTAGCGCCGGTTGTGCCTCCCGAGGTTGGGGCGTGACATTATCGGGGAACATTATCCAAATAAAACAAATTCTCTTTTAACGATCCGAGGACGTAGTGTTTAATCCCTTTTTAAATTAATTTAATAATACAAGGTGAATTAAGAAATTCAAGCCGTCAATAACTTTACAATAAATCCAAGTATAACAAGCTCTTGGGCCCTAAACTACCTGGACAATTGCATAATAGTAGCTATGCGCGGACTCTCGTCACCTCGTGCGCATGTAGCCCCCAAAAGTAGGAGCACATAACCAATTATTTTACCTATGGGGACAATTCCCTCTTACAAGGTTAGAAAGGAGACTCACCTCGCTCCGAAGGTCCATAACCGGCATTCCACGCCCTTCAAAAGACTCGACTCGATGCACAACGCTACAAAACTAGCCAATAATTATGTAAATCCATTAATATATGATGAGGTACTCATTATAATCCAATTTATAGAAATTCCTAACCCCGATCGAAAAGTTAACAAAAATTCCCTCGAGCCCACGTGCCCGGAATCCGATATTTTTCGAAGAATAATTTTACCCATGGCCTCACGAACTCAAATATATGATTTTCTCTAAATTCCATACCCAAAATCATGGTTAAATTCCAATAATATAAATTCCAAGTCCTTCTACCAAAACCCCCAAATTTCTACTAATTTAATGCTCAAATCCATATATAATTAAAGTATTTAACTCAAAATAGGTGGGGATATCTTGCGTTATTGTTGATCACGAAAATACCCTCTTGAAGCTCCCCAAATTCGCCCATGCCAAGAGAAAAATGAGAGAATGATGGACAAATCACGCATTTAAAAGAATTATGCCTCCAGCTATTTCAGCACCTACGGTCCCTTGACCGCTTCTGCAGTTCCACATGTGCGGTTAAATTGCCGCTTCTACGGTCCTTCTTGGGCCATTTTTTTCCGCATATGCGACAAGCCTCCCGCAGATGCAGTCTCGCTTCTGCAGAACTCTGACCGCATCTGCGGTTCACTCCAAGTTTCCCGCTTTCGCTTCTGCGACCAGCCTTCCCAGATGCGGTCCTGCTTCTACGGAACATTGACCGCATCTGCGGTCCTCGAGCCCTCTGACCAAAACTCTGCTTCTACAGCTCCCTTTCTGCTTCTACAGGGCTGCTTCTGCGGTTATCCCATCGCAGAAGCGAAAATACCAGCAACCAGACCCTTCAGCTGTCCAAAAATTCTAAATTTCGATCCGTTACTCACTCCGAATCCACCCGAGGAGCCCGGGACCCCAACCAATCATACTGACCTATCTCAAAACACATTACGGACTCATTCGAGGCCTCAAATCGCATCACACAATGCAAAAATCATGAATCGGCCTCCAATCCAAATTTAATAAACTTTAAAATTTCAAACTTCTATTTCTGATGTTTAAACCTATCAAATCACGCCCGATTGACCTCAAATTTTGCGCACAAGTCATATTCGACATTACGGTCCTATGCCAACTTTGGGAATTGGTTTCCGTCACCGATATCGAAAAGTCCACTTTCTGTCAATCTTCTCAAAACCTTCAAGTTTCCATCTTTAGCGAAATGACTTCAAAATGACCTACGGACCTCAGAATTCACTTCCGATCGCGCCCCCAACTCCAGAATCACCATACAAGGCTATTCACAGTCTCGTAATCTCAAATGAACAGTGATTACACTGAAATGCACTTCAAGCCAAACTTATGAAATTTCTTCTAAAATTCTAACTTCCTCAATAGGCGCCAAAACACTCAAGGACCCGAACCGGGCATACGCCTAAGTTTGAAATCATCATACGAACCTGCTGAAATCTTTAAATCCAAATTCCGAGGTCGTTTATTCAAAATTCCAATCCTAGTTCATTCTTTCAACTTTAAGCTTCCGAAACAAGAATTCTCCTTCCAAATTAACCCTGGACTTCTCGAAATTCAATTACGACCACACATACAAGTCACAATACCTTAAATGAAGTTGTTCATGGCCGCAGACTGCTAAATGATATGCTAGAGCTCAAATCAACCGGTCAGGTCGTTATATGACCAAATATTGAATTACATCAGAAAATCATAAAATAAGAAGTTATAACCATAAGAAGACTGATTCTGGCTTCCTTTCTGAGTTATGGAATAAACCACCTAAAATATCGCTGGTTTCAAAGCCTTTCTTAGACCTGAGTGTGTGAAAGTTCACTAAGGGTCTCAAGGGACCCCGGACAGTGCTTACACCTAGGTTTGTATAACCAAACAGAGATGACTGCAGTGTGGAAGGGCCAGCCCCTTATGTGTCCAAGTTCAGATGGAGCTCAAGAGCCCCAAGTCAAGGCTCACACAAGAAGGGGCATAACCTAGGTTCTAAGAGTATAGTGGAAGTGCAGAAACAGAGGTTTTTTTAAAACTGGGTTGATAATAGTAAAGGGTATGGGTGATTTTAAAATAGTAGTAGTAAAAATTTAAACTACACAGAATTATTGTTGCACAAAGGGGTTAGGGATTTTGGGAATACATTGCATTAAGCATACAACCCCATGAAGGGTCAGGTTTGGACATGCACAATAATAGATGATGCTGGCATGCCCACAAACTAGCCAGAAAACACAAACACAAAAAGGGATGTGGGGTTTGGGATTCATACATATAGGAGAGCATTAACCTAAAAAGGGAAGGGAACATATTGCCACATGCTAGTAATATAACTTGATTGCAGAAACCTAAGCAGAAGTAGACAAACATGAGATAAGTTGGAACAATTACAGAAACATGTTATTGTTGATGTTTGCAAATTAACTAGGACATATCAGTAAGAAGCAAAGTGCATAGAAGAAAAAGTAAGAAAATTTCCACAGCCTAGCCATGGCTTTCAGCTGGCTAGACGAAATAGTAGCACAAATATTAACAGAGAAAAGAGAGAGTTTTGAGTGAACTGTGTATTCTGAACTCCAATGGTTCATGTGTTTGAAAGAAGAGGGGTGAGTATTTATAACTTTTGAAAATGAGTAAATGTAAGGTAATAAGTAAAGTCTTAACACAAATATGGAAACAATCTAAAGTCAGAATCAATAACCAGAGTGATTCCCCTTAAGTAAGGAATCATGGCTTAACGGGTACTTACAAGTTTCAATTAAGGAAAGAAAATCAGTTTGGGGACAAATTGATTAGTGCAATAAAAGGGGTAGTAAAAGCATGCAGTAAACAATCAAGTCTAAGTACAAAGAGGCTTATTTTGAAAAGGATTCACCAAGGTAAAATATTGCAGTAAAGGAAAAGGAATCAATTAATTAAACAAGCAAGTATTAATTAGGGCTTATAAGAAAACCTTTGCAATCAGTCTCATTATCAAGATCAATTAAGGAACATCAATCAGTATATAAATAAAGTGAACAGAAGCATCAAACATGCATGGCCAAGCACATTGGAAAAAGAAATAACATACAATAGTAGCATAAATAAGCATAGGATTCAGTAGTGAACAAAGTTAGATAGTCAGGGCTCACACATATTAGCTAAAACGAAGAAGAGAGTCAAAAACAAGTAAAGGTCTCACAGTAACAGGTGAGGAAATCTCTAGATAAGTTAGGGTTTAAATAATAGTTGAGTTAAAAAGGACAGTAAAACTCTGAATTAGATAAGTCACATTAAGAAAAGAGAGTCTGAAACAAGGAACCTTTAATCGAGTCAAGTATACTTTCAAACAAACAGTCTTAGGCCAAAAGACCTAGGGGTTTCCACAATAATCAAGTTTAAAATATGGTAAAACTCATAATCAAATAAGTCAAATAAGAAAGAAGAACTTAATCGAGCAAGTACACATTTAAGCATGCAAGTCCATAAATGGCCGTAGAAAAGCCATGAGCATAAATCAAACAAGGAATGGGCCAGGTTCCCTCAAGGTCTAACCAAGAAACCAGCACCCAGGAGCCATAGGAGGATGATACATACCTACTAGAAACTAGACCTGTTGCAACGATTTTCGAAACTATTGCAATAGACACGTAATTGCAACGGTTGTACAACCGTTGATATTGATGTTCTATCGTAATGGTTTCAGGCAACGATTTTTAAAGCGCTTCCATAGATGGTTCGTCACGCTTATTTCCTACGATTAATTAATTAAAGCATAAATTCCTCTACCGCAATGCTTTTTAGCCCTTTTTCTTTTTCCCTTGTCTTTTCATTATTTTTTCTATTTCCACCCCCATCTCCTACTCTCTCTCTCTCTCTCTCTCCCTCTCTCTCTCTCTCTCTCTCTCTCTCTCTCTCTCTCTCTCTCTACTTTGCTTCTGCTGCTTCGTCGTAGATACTAGGAGAGACTTTCAAGTCCAACACTTAATATGCCATGGGGGAACTGCAATACTGAGAATCGCTTCCTAATGACCATCCAGAGATTGCCGATTTGTACCAGCTCTAGCTTCGGCATCAAACATCTCTTAAACTCGAATAGTTTCTCGCTTTCTCCATTTTCAGGTCCTTTTTTCTTGTCCTATTCTTTTCCAACTAGTTCAATTAAGTAATTTTTATGGCTTTCTATTTTTCGTTTATGTTCTTGTAAGCTAGGGCTTTTTTGGATTCATTTGGTTTGGTGATATACCAATTGGGGCTAGGGTCAAGATTTTGATTTTACGCTTGGTATCGCGAGGGTAGGAGTGATTTTTAGGTGGAGTTAGATTTTTTGGTTACTATAGAAGATTTCTAGGGCTTTTTGCTCCATCTCCATCATTAATTTTTTTTTTTATGGATTTTGTAGAAGAATTTGTGTATTTGATAGTTTAACTTTATTTTATTATTAACTTTGTGTTATCCCCTAATTTTGGGCATGGGTGTATTTTCTGGGCTTTGAAGGAATTTTGTCTTTGGGAGATTGCTTAATTTTGTTGTTGAAGAGATTGACTTCTCCTAATATTAATCATATGTGATATTTTTGCACATTCATTTAAATATATATTACTAATATCATTGAGTATAATTCTCTTTTTCTTTTTAACTCCAATCTAGAGTTCAGGACCTAAACATATCTTAGACTGAAATATAATTATAGCATCCTTATTTGGTGTGATGTTCCTATAAATAGGTAGGAAATTGGAGTCTCCTCTTAGCTTAGAATGATGAACTAAAAGAGTTACGCTACCAATCATCAAAAATATTACTATAGAACTCCAATTAACAAACTTGCATGAAAGCTTGCACTGATTGCTGCATCAAATTTTTGTTATCCCTTTTTTTATCTATTTACATTGTGAGTTTACCTTTTTGTTCTCTTTGTTTTCTTAGTGTGATTTACTATTGGAATAAATTACTATATTGGCATAAGTTTGTTTGATAATTGTTAGTACTATGGTTAAAGTGTTCTCTTGAATTTAGTACTGAAATATTCAGTTTGGTTTACAATTATAATATTGTATACCATGGAATTGTACTTTGCTGATAGAGTTCTTTATTTTCTTTATGCTTATATTATCTTGCTATATAACTATCCTTGGGCATGGCTACTATACTTCGCTTGCTTTACCTTGTTTGAGTGCTGAAATTTCTCCTTTTTGATAAGGAAAGAGTAAATCTCAAACTACACTTGTCTTGGAAGGATATGAGAATAGATGTGAGTTGGTGTTTGTGTATTCATCTAGGATGTAATGATTTTATACACTTAGTTGAGATTATCTAGCAGAAAGTATCAAATAATTTTGTGTGTGCTGATAGTTGCGACCCTTGGCTTAAGCTCATTATTTGGGTAAATTCATCATTTGGCTAAGTATCCTCTGTTTAATAGCCCTCTCTTAATTCTCTGTTTTGGATACAAGAAAATAAAACAGTTATCGAAAAGGTTCCCCTTTCCAACTCTTTTCTAAGCTAAGTTACTTATAAAGGTTGGATAGCTTTTACTTTAATATAATTAGCTGGTTCTGATTTTACTTATAGTTTTTTATGTGCCTGTGACTCTTCTGCCTAATGTCTATAGAAATTTCTAATTTAATCACTATATTTTCATTTTGTTAGGTTTGCATTTGGATTTATCTCCTTGAAAAAACTTATTTTATTGTGATAGTTATGGCTTTCTTGAAGGTATATCCATCTATTTATCTGCTTGTCCTTTTATCTTTGTTTAGAGTCTTCCCAAAAGCAAGGTGGGAAGTTCTTTGAGGGAAGGATGCCGGGGGTCTATTTGAAAACATCCTCTCTACCCCAGGGTAGGGGTAAGGTCTGCGTACACACTACCCTCCCGAGATCTCACTAAGTGTGTTTATACTGGGTTGTTGTTGTTGTACACATGCTTGTGAACAGAGATAGTAACCACTGTGCAATATGACTTTCAGCCATCAAACATCTATGAAATTGATAAAATTAGCTAAATCATAGTGTGAATGAAAACACTTATTCTCTGTTTGTCGAATTAAACTTCAACTACTATCATTAATATACTTTTTCGCTTTTTCTTGCCAACTATAAATAGTGATAGTCATATACTATGTTACTCTAAAATATGTATTTGGATGTATTGGACACTATATTTTCTCTGATCTACCAAATATGATACACATTTACAAGTACTTGCCTTTTTGAGGGCCATATTTTTCTCTTTCAATGGATATTGATATATTTGGTTGGTTAGTTGGTTTATGTGTGATGTATAATTTCAGTTTGGTACTATCAATTAGTAAAAAAACCTCTGTAAAGCTACATTTCTAGTTTCATCCCTTAGAAGTATTTGAACCGACTTAACTCTATTTCTCAATATAGTAGTGTAGATATTTCTGGGATGAGTTGGCGTAGTGGTACTTTTCAAACACGAGAAACGAGAGATAGGGTGATAAAATATTCTTCACTGGTAAATGATAGTTTTAATTTTCTGCAGAATTTATGTTAGCATAGTGTTTAGAGTTTTTATATTTTATATTTTGGTGTGCTTACAACATCAATTAATTGATGGATTCTAAAAATGTTTGGCATGTAATGTTTCCTTTGAATAGATAAAAGAAGTAAAAGTTGTTGGCTTAATATTGCTTGGAATATATTTTTCTATGAAATTTTTACTAAATTATTTGTTTATAATCTTTTGTAGGTGAAGCAAGTGAAGAAAGGCAGACAGTAACAATGAAGAACTTGTTGGTGTTGGGTGATCGTTGCTAGAGTTTCATATGTTCTAGGAATCATTTATTTGGTAGAACTTATTGAAAACTTATGTATGCCAACCCTTGAATTATTAAACACTATTGTATATTTTGTTTTTATATGTGGATAATACAACTTATATTTTGGAATATGACTTTAGTGAAGAAGAGTTTCATTTGTGATTATGCGAATCTCTATGTATTACATTTTATTATATATGTAAATAATTATTCACCATCAAATAAAAGGGTAAAACCTCACACTATTAAATTGTTGTAGTAGGTTCCAAAAACCGTTCTAATAGCATTAAAAATTTATTGCGGTAGCCTTAATAAACTGTTGCAATATATCATCTAAATCATTACTTTAGCATAAAAAACATTGCAATAGCATCAAGAACCGTTGCAACAAGTACTATTTCAACGGTTCTGAACCGACCCAGTAGACGAACTAACCGTTGCAATATATAAGCCTACGGTAACAGTCCAAAACATTTGCGATAGAGCTAATATTGCAACGGTTCCAGAACCGTTACGCTAAACCGTTGCAACAGACCTATTGGCAGGGGTTGAGGTAGATTACGGTGGGGTTAGATGGTGGCGGCTAGTGTTCATGAGAGTTTCATAGAGAGTTGAGAGAGAAGAGGGATTCAAGGGCGATGGTAGGTAAAAAATGAGGTAGTTTTAGGTGTCGTTTACGGTTAAAAAAGGAGATGGAGGACGGTGACCGTTGATTTAAATGATCAACGACCAGTATTAAAGGGGTTAGGTAGTGAGTCTGGGTTGGGTCGTTTAAATTGGGTTGGGGGTCGAGTTTAAAATGAAATTTTCTTAGGAAATTAGGTTTAAATTGGGGTCAGATTCTGGCTATAATTAAAATGTAATTGGGCTATTATTTAAATTGCCAATTTTTTTCTTTTAAAATTATAAAAAAAATAGCAAATTAATTTTTGAAAAATTTGAACACATTAAGATGATTTATAACATACAATTATCAATTTAAAAATACAGAACTTAATTTTATGAATATAAAATATAATTAAATCTAAAAGGTGCTAATATTGCAATTATATGTAATTTAACTTACAAATACTAAATAAATTTATAAAAATATGCCAAAATTTCCTTAGATATATGTTAGCATAAATATAAATGTCCAACAAATAAATTACCAAAATAAAAATTTTAGAAATAATCATTGGGTTTTTATGAATAAAAGATGGAAATAAATTGATTTGAAAACCTTTAAAACTTATGAAAAAAATAATAAAACAATTGGATATGCATATATATGCCATTTTAAAGTTATTTTTCATATTGAAAATATATAGGAAAAAATTGGGGATCAACATCATATCCATATTCCGCATAATCTTTCTTTGGTTATTTAAATGTCTTAACTTACCTTATGCACTGGCTCTTTCCTTTTTCTGACGTCATTCTCACATAATGTTCTAGAATCATAGCATATCTATAGAATTTTTGATAAGTACAATCTCATCCCTTTGTAATTTTTTTATCGCATTCTTCCTTTATCATTTCATATTCCCTCTTTAGAGGTGTATTAAGATTTGGAGCTATGACGACCTGCCTATAGATGTTTTACCTTTTCATCTTTGTCGTCCTTTTACATCATTGATGGCCCTTACTCGCATTGAGGTAATCCTTATGTACCAAGGATAATAAAATTTCGTACTTACAATGGTGACACTTAGTGTAATTGGCACATACATTTCCTTAAGCTTAACTTAATTTGCTCCCCTTGCTTGCTTTGGGAAAACGTCTTCCTGAATAACCATTGTCTTAATTTTCTATGAATCTTCTTTTATTGTCCATTATATTATTGTCGGAACGCGATATGAAATTCTCATGATTCCGGCCGTTATCAAAGCATTCAGTCCCTAATTCTTGTTTAGTTTATCTTGTTCACCTGCCCATGCTGATTTTTTTATTCCTGGGTTTAATTATCTCTTCTGGTAATCATGTTAGAGTCACGAACTTATTTCACGAAATGAGAATGTGACCGTATGGCCTATACTATTTTGTTTTCTTAAGGGCCATCACCTTTCGTCTCTTTCTTCATTTGACAATAGGTTTTGTAACACTCTACCATTGACTCAGTGCCATCCATGTATCACAGCTTATTCATAATGCTTCCTTATCTCTCTTCTCGTTATTGTGCTGAAATTTCAGAATATTTCCCTTTATTTTGTGAAAACTTCAACACGACATTCTTTCGCTTTTAGCTCCCATTTGATCCATTCACTAGCTCTTCGGGTTGCCTAGAATTATCTCTTTACTAGGGACAGGAGTAATAATAAGATAATATTTATCTTTTCCAGGCTTCCAGCACCTATCTTTGTAGCACTCATATCTAGTGGTACTGTTTTAAAATGCACCATCTAGGTGTTTTACAAGGATATCTATTAGCACTTTTGCAATGTCCCTCGAAATTGTCAACTAACGCAAACCATCCATTTACCAATTTGGTTTACCCTAACCCTATCCAGATCTTGATATCCCGTGCTTCTCTAAACTATATACTTTAGACCTCACAGGACATAATTGGAATGGGTGTGACCAATTGTACATACCTTTATTACTGCTGAATATAACTCAAAAAGTTTAGGTTCCCCTGCCTGAATTATAAATAGTGTTAACCTTCATTAATTGGGCGCCTCATACCCTTCTTCATCTTGCTTTTTTTGCTTATTGAAACTTTTATTTATCTTCTTAATCTCTCGTTGTCTTTCACCATTAAGATGGATAGGCATTCTTGCCTTAACGCTTCTTATCAGGAGGCTTACACCTTTCACTACACCCATGATCTGCTAGAGACCTCACATTTTCTTATCACAGGCATCATACAAAAATCCAATTCCTCTGATTCAGCTCTTCCACAACCATCTCCTTTTCCAACCTTCTTTCCAGATATAGGTATCGTCTAATTATGAATAAAATAGAATTTCAGAATTTGAATTCTTATAAATGAGCTTTACCACACGATATGGAGTATGAAGAAAGAGTGGCAATCCTAAATGTCCTGTAGCCTCCATCTTATAAATGTGGTGCACGACACACCCATAAACAAGAATCTACTAGACACAGCTTGCAGACACCCTAGGATAGAACTGCTTTGATACCACTTTTGTCATGACTCAAACCGATTGGCTACGACGGGCACCCGGTATCTTACTCACGGAGTACCAATGTAATGTATCTTTCTTATTACATCATCATATGCACCTGACATATGGGTCTAATAGGCCAACATGATCATTTATAAACTCAAACATAGGTCGACAAGACCGCACAATCTTTTACGTACACGATATATATTTACAAGCTTCTAAGAGTACATAAATATCATAAAGGTCGGGACAGAGTCCCGCCATACCAAAGAATAAACGTCTAAACTATACAAACCAAACA
The DNA here is from genome assembly GCA_026770625.1 of Nicotiana glauca. Lineage (NCBI taxonomy): Eukaryota > Viridiplantae > Streptophyta > Magnoliopsida > Solanales > Solanaceae > Nicotiana > Nicotiana glauca. Next base: position 49,784 of record MU784956.1, on the reverse strand, counting down.
AGAAACTATGAAAGAAATGGAGCGTACCAACATGGAGTGCAAATGGACCGATTTTCTTAACAATTTCTCTAACACACGTCTTGTGTGACGAACATATAGTGGTGGATTAAAGTAGGGAAAAATCCATATGATATTCTTGAGAACGATTATACCGGGCTTCGTTAGAATTTCAAAAACGTAACATTTCTGAGATGCTTACGAAAGGTTTTCTTGATCGTTGAAGTCTTGAATGAATTTTATTGAAACAGAATGTTAGTAATGTTACCAAGGCGAATTTCCTACCATTTTTTTGTATAATCCAATCTTTTTAGAGAGATCTTATGTTTTAATGGTCTAGGACCCACTAATTTGGTGACTTGGCCATAAGTCTTACTAGGTTTTGATACCTTAATATGTGACTTTAAGAGTCATAATATATTGTGGCAAAAGCTGCGAGGTTTTTGTGAGGGGGAGGGGGAATTAATCTTATCCAAAAATATATCTCCAATTAATTAGGTCCCGGTAATTAATCAATTACCCGTCTAATTAAGAATTATTTTCACTTCTTGAAATATTACTCACTTTTTATATACCTTATACACCTTATTATAATGATCATGTGGTACCTTGTATAATACTAGTTCATAATGTAACGACTCGACCGGTCGTTTTGAGCTCTAGCGTGTCGTTCTGCAGTTGGAAGTCATGAGTAGGTTCATTTCAAGTATATTGACTTGTGCATATGGTCAGAATTGAATTTCGGAAAATTCAGAGTCAAATTGGAAAGAAAATTTTCATTGCAGTTGCCTTAAGTTGAAGAAAATGGCTAAGATTGAAATTTTGAGTAAACGACCTCGGAATCAAGATCTGAAAGTTCTAGCAGGTTCGTATGATAATTTTAGACTTGGGCGTATGTCCGTATTTGGTTTTGGATAACCCGTGAGCATTTCAGCGTATATTGTGGAAGTTAGAATTTTAGAAGAATTTCATAAATTTGGGTGGGAAGGTATTTCAGTGCTATAGATGTCCGTTTGGGATTCCGAGTCTGGGAATAACTCCGTATGGTAATTTTGGAGTTCAGAGTGCGATCGGAAGTGAATTCGGATGTCCGGAGGTAATTTTGAAGCCATTTGGCTAAATACAGAAATTTGAAGGTTTTTGAGAAAATTCGACCGGAAGTAGAAATTTTGATATCGGGGTCGGAATGCGATTCCGAAAGTTGGGGCAAGTCTCTAATATCGAATGTGACTTGTGTGCAAAATTTAAAGTCATTCCGGAATGATTTTTGTAAGGTTTGAGACACTTGGTCTCTTTTAAGGAAGCTTAAGTTGGAAAAGTCAACCGGATATTGACTTATGTGTTAGATGGCTCGAAATGTGAATTTTATGGTTCGGATAGCTTCGTTAGGTGATTTGGGACTTAGGAATGGGTCCGGAATATTTTTGTGATGACCGGTATAGAATTAAGCTTGAATTGGCAAATTTAGTATTTTGGCGAATTTCGGTTGATAGGTGAGGTTTTGGTCCAAGGGTCGGAATGGAATTTCGAGAGTTGCTATAGCTTCGTTATGTCATTTTGGACTTGTCTGCAAAATTTGAGGTCATTCGGACTAGTTTTGATGTGTTTCGGCATCGGATGTGAAAGTTAGAAGTTTTAAAGTTCATAGGCTTGAATCCGAGGTGAATTTAGTATTTTTGCGTTATTTTTTGGGTGTTCCAAAGGTTGGAGCAAGTTTGAATAATATTGTTGGACATGTTGATATAATTGTTTAAGGTCCCGATGGCCTCGGGTGGATTTCGGAATTTTAACGGAATGAAATTCGGACCAAAAAGAAAAGAAAAAACTGCAGAAATTTCTGCTTCAATTTTCTGCAGGTCTTTGGATAGTAATCGTGGAGCGTACTTCGTAGGCTTATATCTTTTGATCTACAAGGAATTTTGAGATAATTCAAAAACGAATGTTGTAGCCCTTCGTGTCTATATTCCAGAGAGTAAAGGAAATCGTAATTTGGACATATGTAGTCAAAGTTATGATTGATTGAAAATGACTGGTGGAGCAGTTTCTCCAGAATTTTCTGATTTCATGGAGCCTACTTTAGAAGCTCATATCTCGGGATATATAAAGAGTTATATGGTTTACAACCTATCAAATTAAAGGTCTTCGAGTGTAGTTTGTAAATATTTAAATTGTTTGTCATTTGGATATTTATAAAAGACGTTATAGGTGTTTAAACAGAAGGTGTCCGACAATGAAAAATTTTAATAGGATGTACAACTTGTATAGCACAAGTGCAAGGTACAACTCGACGAAGCATGGCAGATTCTTTAAACATGGATTTGGCTTATTTCTTTCATTTCTTTCATTTGGCTTGGATGATTTTGGAGAGAATTTCACGGGGGATTTCATCAAGCATCAAAGGTGAGTTATTTCTACTTATTTCCAAGTTAAATACAAGATTATATGTGAATTAGAACATGAAAATCAGTAGAAAAGTGGGGGGTTTTAGGGCTTATGATTTTGAGATATTCTAGGGTCGATTTGAAGGTTCAAACGAGCTCTGATTTTTGTGTTCTTTATATGAACGGACTCGTGAGAGGACGAAGAACATTTTGGTATAAAAATTTCTGAGTTTCGAGACCTGGGCTCGTGGCTCGGATTTTGTCAAATTCGTGAATTTTGATATTTTTCAATTGCTTTCGATTGGGTATTGTCCCTTTAGCATAATGCGACATATTCATTGTGATTTTGGGAAGATTCGTCGCACGAGGAGGCCAATTCGAGAGGCAAGGACATAGCGAGCTAGATTTTTGGCCGTCTTGACGTGAGTAATGCTTGTAAATGATATCCTGAGGGTTTGAAACCTCGGATTTCACATCGTAACGCTATATTGAGGCGTGACACGCATTCTATGACGAGTGCGTGATCGTTTACTATTGGGGATTGTGACTTGGTCCATCCCGAGTGTTATTTCTACTATATTGGTGTTTGAGACGCATACTTTATTACTATGAATTAGGCTTGTTGCCATTGTTTGGGGCCTTGTGCCGACTTGTAGACCCCTTCAGGGATTAATATTAGTGTTTTAGCATATTTTGCATATCATTTAGTTTTAGTCCAAGGTTTTTTAATAATGTTTTGCAAAACTCAACCATATTTCTAAGCTTTGAAAACTCAAATGATATTTTCAATGTTATTTCGGGCTGAGAACTACTGTTTTATAAATGCCCAAGGGGCTTATGATGTTTTCTGGACTGATTATGGGTGGCTCGGGCTGCGCGTCGCAACAGTGATTTAAAACAGTGGTAATAATGGCACTGTGTGATATGACTTGAAACATCATGGGTGGCTCGGGCTGCGCGCCGCAGTAGTGATTTGAAGCAGTGGTAACAATGGCACTGTATGATGTAAATGGGTCTTGTAACAATGGCAGACCAGGATTTGATTGATGCCACGAAATGGCTTGCTATTGCGCTTGTGCTGTAAGAGCCCCTTCGGAGTCTGTGCACACCCCCAGTGAGCGTCGTCGACGTTAAATAATTATGGGCAGCTCGAGCGGCGCGCCGCAGTGGGTATTGGACTGTACCATCATATGCATTGCATTGCATTCATGTATTTGTTAATAAATTGTTGTTTTGTGATATTTCTGGAGATATTTATTTGTGGTTCTGGTACTATCTGTTACTGCATGGTACGTTTGGTCAGGTAACAATGACTGACCAGGATTAAGAATATTGCCCGAGGGGCGGGTTTCTGTGTATAGTGACACTGATTGCTGAAATTATTTTTGCAACGGTTAAAAAGATCATTTTCAAAAGCAGTTTAAAATTGAGCCAAGATATTTCTAAAGATTTCGCGGTTTTCACTGATTTTTCTCCGTTTAAAGGTTCTTCTCTGCTTCTATGCAGCATGACGATATGTTTTACCTATTTTCTTACCGCTCAGTTATTATTTACTTTTATTACTCACTGGGTTGGAGTACTCACTTTACTCCCTACACCTCGCGTGCAGCTGCAGGTATTGATCACCCGGTAGCGGGATATTAGCTGATAGAAGGTATTACTATTGTATCTGAGCAAGGAGACCGTCAGTGTTTGTGGCACCGGACATTGTCTTTAGAATTTCAGAATTTAATTTTGTATATTATTAGCCCTGTAGTTGTGTTCAGATTTTCTTTAGATGTTCGTGACTTGTGACACCCCAGTCGCGTTATGTTGGGTTGTAAACACTGGTTATTATTGTCGTTAAGCTGTATTTATCTATTTATTTATGTTTAATAATTATTAAAGAGATGATTTGGGTTAGTTGGCTGGCCTTGTCTTCACGAGAGGCGCCATCATGACCTGGTTAGGAAATTGGGTCGTGACACATAAATACCGAGTATTTTAGCTCGAGTTGTATTTTATTCCAACATGCCAAACTTGGACGAAAATTTATTTTCTTTGACTTGCTTCCCCTTACACCTTAACGAATTTACTTATTACTTGTTTAAAATAGCATAATTCCTAAAATCTCCAAAAAATATTTTTCTTGGACTGATGTGAGTTGCTTTATGAAAAATTTATCGTCTAATGTAGTATTGCGGGATGTGACATCTCACTTCTGGGCTCTCAATAATTTATTTATGGCATAGTTTCATGTACGAAAATATAGGATATAAGAGGTAGGCGAAATGAGAATACAATGGATTGGATTCTCTGCTCAGCATACCATTTTCTACGGGTGCGTCATCGCGTGGAATTGATGTTATTCATGCCTTGATATGTATCATGTGTTACCTTCTTATTTTGCTATGGATTGTGAGACATCAATTATTTACACTCATGTTGTGGTACTATTTTGGTCTTGCAGTGATATTTGCGCGAGATGGCTCTAGAGATATTGATTTGTTTATTTTACCTTAGTTGTGCTTGGCCTTTTTCGTAGCACATTATGCTATCCATCTTCCCATTGTTATGTTTATGCACTTTACATGATTGTTATTGATACACATGTCCTTGGTGAGTACGAGAATTGTGGCTTAATGGTTTATTCCCTTGTGGATTGATGTGTGTGGAGCGGGTTGCACGTCGCAACAGTATTATATGTGGAGCGGGTTTCATACTATGCATGCTGATTTGGAGCAGATGTTGTTGTGTAACGCAGGAGCTGACATTAAAGATATACATATTTTCCGGATATAGCTACAACTTATCCTTGGTAGTTTCAGATTCGAATTTTTTTTTATGTATATTTCAAATAGATGTACTTTTTCGCATCAACTTTGTAAATATATATCATAGAGGCTCATGACTTGCACCATTAATTATTGGGTTATTGTATGAAAATTCACTTATTTCACTTATTGATTTCTTATTACTCCGTTAAAGCTGTGTAACCTGTTGTTTATCTTACCTAGCAGGTTTGTGTTAGGTATCATCACGACTAGGTGGACTTTGGATCACGACAATTATTGAAGTTTACTTTTGCATATTTATTATTATTTTGCCTAGCAAGCGATGTTAGACGCCATCATAAATTCGGTAGAATTTTGGGTTTATCATCTATAAATATGTAGTTTTTTTGAAAGTTAGATAATTCTCCATTAGTAGGAAGAAAGGACCTAATTAATTAAACTATTCCACGTGTAGTCCTGGAAAGCTAAGTAGGAAATCTAGGAAATTGATAAATACTATGTAGCTGCCTTTGACTTGATTAAGTTAAATATTCACAATCACTATTATAACAGCTTTGATAAGCAAGTCCTTCAATTGATGACAAGATTATGGTTGTGTTTATTATGAACAAAAATATTTTAAATTTTTTTTCATGTTTAATTGGTTTAATGTTTTGAAAAATATTTTCTAAATGAACATATTTTTCTTCAATAGGAAAAAAATATTTTCCCTATCAAGAGAAGCGAAAATATTTTTTAAATCTCATTTTAAATCTACCTCACCCCATACCACTCCATCATAACCCCCGTCCAACCCCCCTAGGCAACATACCAAACCCCCACAACCCCTAACCCTCACCATACCACACCTTAACCCCACCCCTTATCCGAAGAAAAAATATTATTTATAGTACTTTTCATGTTGTAGATAGACCGATAGAGTACTTTTTTTCCATTTCAACATAATGAGTACTTTCTTTTTATGATGTCGAAAAAGTATTATTTCAACAAAATGAGTACTTTTTTTCATGTTGTAGAAAAAGTACATTTTTTTAATTTCAAGAAGAAAAAGAGTATTTTCTTATGTTATGGAGCACAAATTTAAAATTTTAGTGTGAGAAAGTAACGCAACACATTACTTCATTTGGATTTGTGTGAACTTAAAAAAAAATTTGAATTCTTGAGAAAATAAAGTCTTGAAAAAGTCGGGTATTTAGAAGGGGATGGAGTGAGAAGACTAGCGTAGAATATTAATTTCATAATATAATAATTTCTAATCTCTAGCCAAAATACTAGAAAATATTATCCGAAAAAAATTTTTCACTCACCAATCAATCATAAAAAAAATATATGATAAAACCATATATTTTCTAAGAAAATATTTTCTAGTAAACTATTTTCCAAGAAAAATATTTTCTTCGTACCAGACACATCCTATATAAATTCTTACTTTTCAAGTATCAAATTTCTTGCTTCGACATTCCCAAATGTTTATTAAATAATCGAAAATCCCATAATTCATACATAAATTAAATAATTCTGTCAATGTTAAATGCAAGCATATTATGATTTCCTTAGTGGTCCAACTAAATTGGGAATTTTTGAATGATAATGCTTCTTCTTTTTCTGTTCTTTTTTAATGTAAGTACTGCTTGCAGTGCAGATTGTATTGTAGCCTTTAATTAGTGGCTATACAAAATTCTAGAGATAATATAATTAATTACACAATGATAACATATAATTTTATTTTGAATGTGTTGTTTCATTTCTTTCAATATTATAAGTAGAACTAAGGGCCCAATTGATGCAAATATTTTAAAATGAGCGTACTAGATTGTGTGACAAGAGATGCAATATACTATGAAGTTAGGGTGTGTTTGGTATAACGGAAAATGTTTTTCAAGAAAATATTTTTTTCGAAAATAAGTAGTAATCTTATTCATTTTCCGGTGTTTGGTACTCAAATTAAGGAAAATAATTTCTCAAGAGTATTCATAAATAATTTAGACATAATAAACATGAAGCCATAAACTTTCAAACCAATAACTTTCTAGACCCACAAATTTCATAAACTTTCGAATCGCTAACCTTTCAAAACAGCGGAACTTCGAACCGGTAAACTTTATAATTTCTAAACTGTAACCTTCTAAACACATAAACCTCCAAACTCCTAATTTTGGAACTTGTAAAATTTTGAGCCTTTAAATCGATAAATAGTAAAATGAAAACTGAAAAATATATTTTAAATTTTTTTCGGGAGGGGGGCTAGGGGTAGGGCTGGGGGTAGGGGCGGG
>MU784956.1:8029-40685 GCA_026770625.1 Nicotiana glauca | reverse complement strand
GTAAAACAAAAAAAAAACAGAAATTTAAATTACAAAAAAAAAGTAAATGTTTTATTTCCGGGGGTGTAGGGGCTGGAGAGGTAGTAGGGTGGGTGGTAACGGACAAACTGAACTTTGAAAAAAAAAAATTTGGAGAGGGGGTGGGCTGGGATGGTGAGGGTGGGGAAGGTTGAGAAGGAACTTTGGAAAATGTTTTCCCTTCTTTTGATAAAGAAAACATTTTCCTCCAATTGGAGGAAAATAAATTGATAAGAAAAATATTTTCCAAAACATTTAAGCCAACCAAACATGGAAAAATTGAAAAGCATTTTTCGAAAAATATATTCCTTCATACCAAACACACTTTTAAGCTCAATTGTAACAATATGAAACAAGATAATAAATAGATGAGACATAGAGCTTCATTATTTCATCAAACTGTATATAATATGATATGATTCTCAGTACCTATATTTTTAGGGTTATAACATGGAACACCGAAAGATATCATGAATGACATTAATCATTGATATCATGAAGGGTGGGGGTGGAGGGGGGAGGGGGAAGCAGAGGAAAAACATGTAGGTAATTATGGATCCGTGGTAGTTACAACGATAATAATGAGATACTGCAGGTTAACAACATCATGGAGGATAATAGTAACAATAAGTTCTTTAGGAGTTATGGACGTTCACATTTTGCAATATTTTATTACACTCCCCCCTGGAAGTTCATAGCCAATAAATAGTTCATTATATAGAGGAGATACATATTTGATAACAAATAATACGTCAACAATTGCATATAGAGACGATATGCACAAGTATTGTACATGTTTAACAACTCAGCATATAGAGAATATATGTGCCTACATTCCTTAAATCATTAAAGATCACATAGAAAGAGGTTTTGCATGAAGTATCATATAATTAGCCAACGCTTGCATATAGAAAAGATATGCATGAAATACCAAAAAATCTACCATTCATTGCATATAGAGAAGATATTTACCATGAATTATTTCATCAAATAAAGCAACATATAGAGGAGATATGAATAAAGGCTTGTGTGCATTGTAGAGCTACTATATAGAGAAGATATGCACTGAATATCTTGTATACATCTAAGGAGTTTGCATGTAGAGAAGAGATGCAAAGTTCAAGTGATGGTTGTTTTTCCATAGTCCACATCAACTAAAAACCCGTCGATTTCTCAAAACATGCATGTACACCATAAAGAGAGAGGGTGATCCTAGGGAGATGGATAATTATCTACACGCTGCATAGACGAATCACGTGCCATAACCGTACTGATAACTAATGTGCTATAACCATAACACCACACAGACAAGTTATGTGCCATAGTATTTCAACTGATACACACCACTCATGCGCTATTAATCCAATTCCTCATACAGAAATCATATACAATAACACATGTATACAAATAACAAATATAAAATTACATATTCATGGGCTTAGAAAAATCTCATGCTAAGGTGTATGCATGTACAATTTTAATCACTCGGCTAATAATTTTGTGTACTCTCGTCCCGTTGCCCTATTTATTGCTTATTATTTGTTAATTTGTGGCTATGTGACTTGCGAGGTGGTGGTTTGGCATTAGGAATGTTTTGGAGTGAACGAGAACACTTAGTTCCAAGGTTGAAGGCTTAAGTTGAAAGAGTTGACATGAGTTCGTCTTTTGCGTAGATGATTCAGTAATAGCATTTTGATTGTTCTGATAGATTTGTATAGTCATTTTTGACTTAGGAGTATGTTCGGATATTGATTTGGAGGTGCATAGGTTATTTTTGCTTGAATTGGCGAATGTTTAATATTTAGAAGCTTGAGAGGTTTGACTAAGAGTTGCCTTTGTAGAAACTGGGTTTGGATTTTGATTCGACATTAGTTATAGTAGTTGGAAGATCTTTAGATCATTAGGCTTGAATTTGTTTGCGATTTATGGTTCTGATATTGTTTGATGTGATTTGAGGCTTCGACTAAGTTCGTAGTATAATTTAGGAATTATTGGTAAGTTTGTATGGGATCTTGATGACCTCGGGGGTGATTCGGATGATGTGCGGACCATGTTTGGACATAGTAGAAATGACGAAGAATTTCATGTTCTGGTGCAATCGCACTAGCGGGGTTTTGGTCACAGGTGCGAGCCCGTAGAAGCACTCTCAGGCCACATAGGTGTGGAGTTTGGCTGGAGCTGGGAGGAATGCATGTGCAAGGTAGTTTTCACACTTGAAAGATCGCAGGTGCGGAATGGTGAGCGTAGAAGCGAACCTGAGCAGGGGTATGGGCTTTCGCAAATGCGGAGATAAGGGTGCAAATTTAGAGATAGTGACATAGATGCGCATGCGTAGAAGTGCAGGAGTGAACGCAAAAGCGGATATTGGCATGAAGGTATGGGACTACAAATGCAGATAAGGTATGCAGAAGCGGGCTTGCATATGCAAGCGTTACTCTGTAGATGCGGATGGTCGGCGTTTGGAGGGAGTCGCGGATGCGGTGACTTTTTTGCAGGTGTGATGAAGTGAGTTGTAGGTGCAAAATCACGAGGTGTAGTATAATAAAAAGAGGGTTTTTGCCATTTTGTTTTCATTTTAGATTTTTGACTCAGCTAAAAGCGACTCCTGAGAGGTATTTTGCTACAATTGAAGAGGTAAGTGAAGATTCATCACTTTTATTGATAAATATAGATTACCCATTGATTATTACATCTAGTTTTTGTGTATTTAAGGTTGAAATTGGGGATTTTAGGCTATGTTATTGGGGAGTTATATTTGGTGATTTGGTGGTCGATTTGTGGATGAAATTGAATGAAATTAGTGTGGCTGGGCTTGTAATTTAACGGGTCTTCAGAATTTATGAATTTTGTTAGTTTTTGGGGTGTATGAGTAAGGTTGACCATTTGGGTTGACATTCCAATTTTGATTAACAATTCTTGCTTTATCATTTGAGATTAATTCCTTTGGGTATTATTGATGGCATTAAGTTACTGTGATTAGATTCGAGTCGTTCGACGGTCGATCCGTGAGGCAATTGATTTTTGTAGTATTGATTGACGCGCTTTGAGGTAAGTAACATTTTTAAATTGAATTTGAGGGTAATAACCCCTGTTACTTGTGTTATTTGAGATGTGTTGGGTGACGAACATGTTATGAAAGGTATTCATATTCTGAATTGATTCTTTGGATATGTTGTTATCATGATTTTTTTATTCGTTCTTCCTATTTGTTAGATTAATTGAGCTACTATTCATGCTTGAAATCATATTTAGGCTCTTTGGTTACTTGATTGAGCTTGACGAGGCTATTTCTATTGTTTTGGATTACCTAGTTTAACAGTATTTTTTACACTCAGTCATGATCCTTCCTTGGCGTGGAATATATTATTGTTTATTTATCATTTATTATTACATTGTATGTTATCATTATTGTTGTATACGTGGATTTGTGGGGTAGAGTGATACGAGATCGCGAGCCCTTAAGACTTGAGAGATTAATGACTTCGGATGACATTAGAGCTATATTGAGAGTGTTATTATTCATCGGGATATACATTGCAACATGCCGTATTTGCTTCTTTACTATTATTATTAGCACTTGAGAAGGATATGCCCTCTGGAGTCTCACATACCAACAATGAGTGCGGACACAGTGATATATACATGTACGTTAGTGAGGGGTATTGATGACAGGCACCAGTTCTGTATTGAGTATTTGTGTGTGTGTGTGTGTGTGTGTGTGTGTGTGATAAGACATGTATTTGAGACAGACAATTTGAGTATGTTGTGAGTGAGAGTATTTTGGGATATCACAATGAATTCCTCCAATCTGCATGCATATTTAACATGTAGGCATAGAGATGTATTATTCCTTATGCTTGCTATAACGAACATCCATGTTCTTATTAGTGGTGGGTTTAAATTGTTATAATTGAAAGCATGTTTATATTCCCGTAAAATGAACGAGCTGATTAGGGTAATTCCTTGAGTTATTTTTTGCTATTGTCATCATCATATATGTGTTGTCGTTTATTCTTGTTTCTGATTCTCTTATTCTAAGGTCGTCATTGCTTTCAACCAAGGTTATTTTTGTTACATATGGAATACATGAGGTCAGTTGGACTAATATTATACTTTGCACTTCATGTGCATATATAGGTATAGCTGGACACAGTGATTGCATGATTCGTGCTAGTACCTATGCCTGGAGACTTCGAGGTAGCTATTATGACATATACATACCTTGACGTTTTTCTTTTATTTTTCTTGGGAACGTTCTACTGTTAGGATAGTTTTACTATGGATTTGGTTTATAATCAGATACTCAGTAGTTCTCATGTACTCATTGACAACAGATATTTTGAACCGTTGTAGTAGTCTTGCAGTTATTTTTATCACATATTTAAAATATTATGCTATATGTTTAATCAACCATGTTTATCCATGTGCTTAGTTAATATGTTAACTATTGGATGACCTAACATGTAGTGTTTTGTATTGTCGTTGCTCCGGTGGGATTTGGCTCATGAAGAGTTCGTACCAGTCCACTAGGTTTCATGGGTGTCATGAGTCACAAGCAGGTTCAGTGGAGTCTTGCGGATCTGTACGGAGACGTATGTATTTATCTTCAAGTGGTTACTAAATCGTTAGGTAACTTCACTTTCTTACATTCTTGTCATGCAGAATTGTTATTTCTAAAGCTTGAAACTTGACACTTCTATTCTGTCACAAATTGTAAGGACACATATGGCCAGATCGGGCAGACGACCATCAGTACCACCAGTTAGGGTGGGGAGAAGATGGGTCCACAATGGAGGCTAAGGTGTGCCTCGTACTATAGCTAGAGCACCACTTGCTCCAGCTGAAGATCAAACTCCAGATGTTTTAGTGTCGGTGGGACCAGCTGAGGAACCTGCAATGCCCATTGTTATACCCATCCTTCAGGAGTCCTTGGCCTAGATTTTGACTGTATGCACGAGCCTTTCTTAGATGGATTCGGTTCCAGCTGCACCAACCACTTCAAAGGTAGGGGGAGGTTCCCAAACTCTCGCTGCCCACACTTGCGAGCATTTAGCTTAGGTACTCTAGACACCGTGGGTAGTACTAGCCCATACGGTTACCCCTGTTAGGGCCAAGCTTGGCCCACCTATGAGTGATGAAGAGTAGAAGAGACTTGAGTGGTTTAGGAGGCTTAAGCCTACTTAGTTAAGTGGGGCAGAGTTAGATGATGCTCAGGATTATCTAGACAGGTGTCACTGCATTCTTCACACAATAGGTCTTTCGGACACTAGTAGGGTTGCATTCATTACATTCTAACTGGCAGTGGCTGCATATACATGGTGGCAGACCTATATGTTTAGCATTTATCAATTCTCTCCTAAGAGAAGTTTGTCCAAAAGACTCATAGGGAGGAGTTGCGTAGGCAGTTTGAGAAGCTGTGCCAGGAGGGTATAACGGTGACTCAGTATAAGATGAGGTTTGCAAATTTGTCACGTCATGGGGCATGGTTAGTTCCTACTGAGATATAGATGATCATGAGGTTCCTAGATGGCCTACGATTAAGTTTGGCTCGAGAGTTCGAGGTCTATATTAGATTTGTCTAGGTGGTCGAGATTTTTAAGAGTTTAGAGTTAGTTTACAGACTTGACCGCAAGGAGCGGGAAGGTAAGAGGCCCATGTTTTAGGTGGTTTTAATGGTGCCTCATATAGATGTCAGTCACATCATAGGTGTGGTTTTCCTTATAGGCCCACTCAGATGGCTCGTCCGATTCGGTCATCAATTTGTGCAATCCTACCGCAGAGTTCGTATCGTGCTACTTCAGTTCGTTCTTTGTTAGTAGAAGGTTATTCCTATGGTTATTCTAGTTCTCAAAGCCAGGTTCAGGCACCATAGTCATCCCTATATCGAGGTTATTTCGAGTATGAGGAATTAGGGCATGTTAGGATATATTGTCCCCATCTTACCAGAGGTCCCATCTAGTAGAAAGGTCCGGCTAAACTTCTGCACTAGTTACTTACTTAGGCAGTTCATGGTCAGCCTAGAGGGGGAAGTCAATCAGGTAGCGTCTACGCTCGACACTATGCCTTTCCCACCAGGCAAAAGAAAGTTACTTCCGATATTGTGATCATGTGTATTGTTTCAGTGTGCCACATGGGTGCTTTAGTATTGCTCTATCAATGATCCACTTATTCACATATGTCATCATACTTTGCTCATTATTTGGACATGCCATATGATTCTTTAGTTATATCTGTTCATATATCTATACCTCTATGTTATTTTGTTATTGTGGACTATGTGTATCAGTCGTATGTGGTGACCATTCCTGATTGGAGATGAGATTTGATCTTTCACTGCTTAACATGGATGATTTGATCTGATTTTGGGCATGGATTGGTTTTCACCATGTCACACTTTTTTGGATTGTCATGGAAAGACCATGACACTGGCGATGCCGGGAGTACCAAGGTTGGAGTTAAGCTGGCTTATGTTCTCAGTAGAGTGATTTCACGTTTAAAGGCTCAACAGATTATTGAGAAGGGATGAATGTGCTATTTAGCCTTTGTGAGGGATGTTTGTGCTGATACTTCTACCATTGGGTCTATTTCGGTAGTGATGGATTTTTTGGATGTGTTTTACTACAGACCTACTAGGTATGCCACCTGATAGGGACATTGATTTTGGTATCGAACTGCTGCCGGTAATCCATCCTATATCTATTTCACCATATCGCATGGCACCAATGGAATTGAAAGAGTTAAAAGAACATGTCCAAGAGTTTCTTGATAAGTATATTATCAGGCGTAGTGTATCACCTTGGGGTGCGCCAATTTAATTTTTGAAGAAGAAGGGTGGTATTACGTGGATGTACATCAGTTACAGTCAGATGAAAAAAGTTACAACCAAGACCAATTAATCAATACCGCGCATTGACGACTTTTTTGGCTAGTTTATGGTTCTAGAGTTTTTCGAAGCTTGATTTTAGGTTAGGCATCATCAGTTAAAGATTCGGGATTACGATATTTTGATGATGGCATTCTGGACTCGCTATGGTCACTACAATTCCATGTGATGTCTTTTGGGCTAACCAATGACCCAACAACCTCTATGAACTTGATGAATAGTGTATTCCACCTGTATTTTTTTATACATCATTGTGTTCATTGAAAAAATATTGGTGTACTTACATAGTCAGTAGTATCATAAGAAATATCTAAGGATTGTACTCCAGACATGGACGGAAAAGAATCTCTGTGCAAAATTCTCCAAGTATGAGTTTTTGAGATTCAGAGCTTCTTAGATTTGGTAGGTTATTATCACCACCTTATGGAGGGTTTTTCATCCAATGATGCACCCTTGACTAGATTGAACCAGAAGAGTGCACCATCCAGGTGGTCTGGTGAGTCTGAGGAGATATTTCAGAAGCTTATTACTACTTTTACTGCAAGTGTAGTTCTAGTCTTGCAGTCCCTATAGGATTCGTATGTAGGTTATTTTGATGCTTCATGGATTGACATCGACTTTGTCTTGATACAGGAAGGTAAGATATTTTTTTATGCTTCACGTCTACTGAAGCCATATGAGATGAACTATCCCGTTCCTAATTTACAATTAGCAGCCATTGGCTGTACATTGAATATTTAGAGGAATTAAATCTACCAAATGTCTTGTGAGGTATTCATAGATCATCAGAGTCAACAACACTTGTTTATGAAAAAAGGATCTAAACTTCAGGCAACAGAGGTGGTTAAAGCTATTAAAAGACTATGATATCACCATTTTGCCATCCTGAGAAGTCCAATATGGTGGTCGATGCGTTGAGTAGAAGGCTATGATTATGGGTATCCTTGCATATATTCTAGATCATGAGATACTACTAGCATTGGAAATTCAGGCTTTAGCCAATCAATTTGTGGGTTGGATGTTCGGATCCTAGCTGGTTTCTTTCTTGTGGGGTTTCTCAGTCTTCTTTGTATGAGTGCATTTGAGCGCGTTGGTTTGACCACCTCCATTTGCTTGTCTTTATAGACACATTGTAGCATGGTAATGATAAGGAGGTTTTTATTGCAGATAATGAGGTGTTGTAGATGTAAGGTTGGATTTGTGCATCTAATGTGGATAGGTTGCGTGAGTTGATTCTTAAGGAGGTCGATATTTTGCTATATTCCATTTATCTGGGTGCTGCCAAGATATATTAGGATTTGACGAAACACTAATGGTAGAGAAGAATAAAGAAAAATATATTGGAGCATGTGGCTCAATGTTTGAACTGCTAGAAGGTGAAGTATGAGAATCAGAGGGCGGGCAATTTCCTTGAGAGATTTGAAATTACCTAGAGGAAATGGGAGTTTATTACCATGGATATCATTGTTGGGATTCCATGGACATTGAATAAATTTTGACATAGTATGGTTTTTTTTATAGACTTACCAATTATGCACACTTCATACCGGTAGTGACTACACATTCTTCAGATCAACTAACTTAGATCTATGCTCGTGAGATTGTTCATCTTCACGGTGTGACAGTGTCTATTATCTTCAATCGAGGCACGCAATTCACATTGCATTTCTGGAGAGTTGTGCATCGTTAGTTCGGTACGCAGGTCGAGTCCAGTATAATATTAACCCCTAGATGGGTGGGCAGTCTGAGCCCACCCTTCAGATATTCGAGGACATGCTACACGCCTGTGTTATGGATTTTAGGCATTCATTGGATCATTTTTTACCGCTTGTACACTTTGCCTATGGTTACACCCCATGTTTTCGTACCTGAAAGTATGTCATAATCAATTGAAGTAACATTGGAGATGAGATTATCTTTGAAAGTAAATAAAGTAAGTTGATCATGTTACCTTGGAGGTTAAAAATCTTTATCATCATGGATAACAGGTACCAAGAAGGTTTAAAATCTTAGAAGCTAAACAAATTGAAAATAAGTTTTGTCGAATGTCGATAAGTTTGGAATTTTATAACATGTACTTTTGGAGTGATACTATGGTTCTTAATATGATAAGAAGGTTATGCTATGAGCTATTTTAGTTCTGTGATAAATGTGTATTAGGTTTTGAAGTCAAGGAGTTGTGGAACAAAAGTTGGCAAAGGTCATCACAAGTTACATTTATAAATGTGCTGAAAATTAGGTCAAATGTAGCTGAGCTTTTCGCCAAACATACATTGAATTATGGAGTGATATATCTACCAAATTGAAGATATACAAGTTTAGTTTCCAACGCATTTAACTGTTTGTAAATACGACATTGGAGAAGAGAGATACTCACCTTTTGCAAGACTACGCAAGAAGCTCCCATGGGACCCATGAAGTCGGTTTAAAACTTCAGCTTGTATTTGAGTCGATTAAATGTCATTTAACTTATTTTTCTTATTCTAAACAGTTACTATACCCTTCCAAATGCTATCTACCATTCCTCAATGATTATAGGGTGAAAACCTATGTTATTAACATGAATCCAACGCAAGAATCCCGTGGTGCTTGCTAGATTGTAGTTCTTCATCTTGCGGCTGTTTTGGAGGGTTCTTCAAAGGCAAGTAACAACATATTTCGTGTTGTTCTTTATCATTAAGCTAATAATTAGTTCCTTATTTATATATTGGAGTTTGAAGGAGAAATACAAGTGTTTACACACAACCATGAACACAAAATAAGAAAACTACAATAAGAGGTTGACGATAAAGTTTGAGGTGCTAGGTCTGTGGACTATAAATGAAGATTATGCTGATGATGTTTTGGATTCAAAATGATATGGGAAGCATTACTATAATGTTATAGATGTTGTAGTTAGAGTCATTGAAAAGGAATTTTATTCAAACTATAATTTGTTAAAATCGTGCTTGCCACTGAAAATGGTTGTTGAACTAATCATAGAGCTTATTATAAATTCGGGGTATTTCGCGACATTTGGTAACATATGGGATGTAGTATAATTACTGGATTTTCTGTCCATTTTCTTTTATTGGCTTCCAAATATGATATGTACAACACTTATATGATGACGACGAAGTCGGTTTACTCATTGTAGACGTAAGATGATCATATTGAGCTTTGCTTGACAGTTGGATATAAGATTTCAATGGTTTGTAAGGAAATTCCTTCTTTATTTTGGTATGATCCAAAATACAATATAAATAAACGATATATTATTTCACAATGAATCTACTCTTAGCAACAAAGGATCCTAGTGTTGTTCTTTCCTTATAATGTTATTCTAAGCATGTATGATCCTTGAAAGATATTAAGGTTCATGTTGATTATATGGATGCAAATAATGTTAATCGAGGGTTCGACAACCTTATGTCACTCCGATAGGTTTATAACGTGATACTACGAATCTAGCATGCATTATATATGTATCTGTTTTACTCTACCGAGCCACACTATAGTTGGCCGGGTATGACACCTATTGCACAACCATTGATCAGTTGGGTTTTACCGAGCTCCATGTGGCTGAGTATGATTCTACTGAGCATTATGATGGCCATGTACGTTTTTATCAAGTTTTCTTCGAGGCCATGTGTTATATGATAATGATACCCGCAAAGTCGTACATATTTAAAAATATATGTATATATTTATGTATCATGAATTTCATGTTAGCCGCCCTTAGAGGCACTCAATTGTTACAAGTTGTGTCTTCTCTAACTCTCTTTACATTATTGTTCATATTTATGTTATCATGCCTCATATGCTAGGTACTTTATTGGTATGACAGGGCCCTGTCTTGACCCTCATGAGGTTTATGTACTCTTAGAGGCTTGTAGGAAGATGTCATGTATATGGATACGTGTATGGACTTGTCGGCCTATGTTTTGAGTGTCCAAATGATCAGTTTGGTCTTATAGGTGCGTATGTCATATGTATATGTTTCTATATTATGTTAGGTCGTCATATGTCAAGTACTCCCTTATGTTTTATTCTTGTTATCTTATGATGGCCTTTCTAGCTCATTTACCCTTGATAGTAACATAAGAAAGATTTTTTATGTTGGTACTCGGTTGAGTATGATACCAGGAGCACGTTACGGCCATTCGGTTTCGGTTGTGACACCTACAACATCATCTACCAATCGAGTATTCAAAAGGCTCCTTATGAGGTCTTATATAGGATGCGGTGTTATTCTCTAGTTGGTTGGTTTAAGCCGGGAGCGGCTAGGTTGTTGGGCATTAATTTGGTTTGTGTGGCCTTGGAGAAAGTTTTGGTGATCTAGGATTGGCTTTGTACAACACAGTCTAGTCAGAAAAGTTGTGTTGATCGGAGGTTAGTGCTGTTACATATATGGTAGGTGAAAAGGTTCTGCTCAGAGCTCACCCATAATGGGTGTGATGAGATTCGGGAAGAGACCTTAGTGTTTTTCCCTTTGAGGTACTGGAGAGGGTTGGAGAGGTTGCCTACAAGCTTGTATTGCCACCCAGTCTACAAGCCCTCAGTTATATGGGGACTTGATATATGATGTGGATTCACTGGCTATTTTTTACCAGCAGGTTCGAAAGTTGATGTCAAAGAATATAGCATCAGTGAAGTCCAATTGAGAGGACACCTATTGAAGGAGGCTACTTGGGAAATCGAGCGGGAGAGGCGGAGCATATATACATACATATTTGTGACCCAGGTATGAATCTAGACTCGTTTAATGAAGAACACTTGTTTAAGAGGGGAACAATGCAATGACCCGATTGGTCGTTTTGTGTACTATAGCCCCATTTCCCTATATATCACTTCATCTATATTCATTTGTGGCTATGTGACTTGTTTGGTGGTTGTTTTCTTTTCAGGGATATTTTCGGAGTGAATTGGGAGACTTGGTCCCATTGTTGAAGGATCATGTTAAACGAGTTGACCGGAGTTTGAATTGTGTGTAGACAACTCCAGAATGGATTTTTGATGGATACAATAGCTTTGTATGGTGATTTTTGACTTAGGCATATATACGGATTTTTATTTGAAGGTCTATGTTCGTTTCGGCCTAAATTGTAAAAAGTTGAAAGTGGAAGGTTTGGAAGGTTAAGAGGCTTGACTGAGAGTTTACTTTATTTATACCAGATTTGGATTTCCATTCGGAGTGTTGGGATAGATCCATTATGTATTTTGGACTTGTGTGCAAAGTTTAGGTTCATTCTTAGTGATTTGGTGTGATTTGGAATTAGTGTAGAAGTTGGAAGATCACTACTATATTAGGCTTCAATTCTGGTGCAATTCGTGGTTCTGATGTTGTTTGACGTGATATGAGGCTTCGACTAATTTATTATCATGTTTTAGGACTTGTTGGTATGCTCAGATAGGGTCCAAGGGGCCTCGAGTCTAATTTAGATAATGTGTGGGCCAAGCTTGGTCGTAGTAGAAATGCTAAAGAATTTCCAGTTTTGGTGCAATCACACCTGTGGGAATTTGGACGCAATAGAGAGACCACAAAAGAGGTAAGGCCATCGCAGGTGCGGAGTTTTGCTAGAGTTGGGAGGAACACATGTGCGAAGTAGTTTCTACTCCTACGCGATCACAGGTGTGAATTGGAGAGCGCAGAAGCAAACTTGAGCAGGGGCATAGGTTTCCACGGATAAAGGTGTAGATATCCATGCGCAGAAGCACAAGTATGACCGCAGAAGCAAATATTGGTGTGAAGGTTTGGGACTACAGATGTGGAAGAAGCCTACAAAAGTAGACCCGTAGATGTGAGGGTTACTTTGCATAAGCAGATGGTCGGCTTTTGGAGGCGGTCGCAGATGTGCCCGATTTTTTGCAGAAACGAGACAACATATGCGGTCAAGTGAGTCGCAGGTGCAAAATCACTGGGGCAGAGTAGTAAAACACCTACTTTATGTCTATTTTAGGTCGAAATTGATGATTTTAGGCTATGTTGCTGGAGAGTGAGATTTGGTGGTTTGGGGATCCATTAAAGTGGTTTGGGAATCCATTTGTGGATAGAATTGGATGAAATTACTATGACTTGACTCGTAAATGAATAGGTGTTTGAAATTTGTTAATTTTGTCAGATTTTGGGTGCGGGCATAGGGTTAACTTTCTTATTTTGATTAAAGATTCTAGCTTAATCATTTGAGATTGATTCTTATGGCTATTATTGATGGTAGTTAGTTGTTGTGAGTAGGTTCAAGTCATTCATAGGACGATTCGTTGGGCAACGACTTTTTGGAGTATTGATTTATGTACTTCGAGGTAAGTAACATTTCTAAACTTGGATTTGAGGTAAGTATTTATTGGGCACCATCACAGCCTATTATGGGATTTGGTCATGACAGGTTTGTACCAGAGCACTTGGTTCTCATAGGTCTTACAAGTCATCAACAAGTCTAGTAGAATCTTGTAGATTGCTACAGAGACGTGTGTACTTCCCTTTAGTGTTCGATCATTGTTAGGATAACATCCTATTCTTGATTCCTTTTCATGTGATTTGATTTTGTTAAAGCTTATTTCTTCTGTTCTTTCCTACTCATTCCAACACGATGTGGAGCATTTGATATCAGCTGGGCATCAAAGAGTTGTGGTGGTGATACAAGAGTGATATAGGATGTTTTCTGTATATTATAAGGGAAGATTACTATCATTTCCTTGTTGAAGGGTGTTCGATCATTCAACCGATATTGATGTTTCTCATGGTATTGGGGCTATACGTAGTTCCTTGTGATGTTTCTCACGTTGTTATCATGCACTATTTTGTGAATGGTATGGTCTTTACATATGTGTTGCGTCAGTGAATGCCTCATTTGGAGGATTATTCGGTTCATAATTGGAGGATTCTGTATCAAATTTTAGTGAAAGGAAGGCAATTGGGCTACATATTTTCAGTCTTCGGCCAACACAGTAGCGAGATTTGATATCTTCATAAATGGTGGAATTCATAGGCTTCGGCTGTCGGAGTAGTGAGATTTGATATCTACAGACTTGGTAGAATTCATGTTTGTTTTTCATTTCACCATACTTGTTTGAATGCCTTAAGGCTCGTCAATATGATGGTCTCCATTTGTTTTTTCTTTAGGGATAGTGTTGTAAACTAGTATCGAAGAAGTTGTTATCGGAGATGACAATGTGTTGCGACTTCGTAGTAGAATCGATATTTCCAGTGTTGGTAGTTAGACAACGATGATACTTGAGGTGGCTTCCATACATAGGAAGTTCGAATGTGACTAAAGGAGTTTGCTTGGAGCATAGAGGAATGTGTATGCTTGATTATCATTTTAGGATGCAATGCAGCTTTGAGTTATAAAACATATTATTTGACCTTCAGTTAATGTTCATGGGATTAATGGATTCTTACGGTTGGTCGATGAGTTTGAACTCAAGAGAATTAACTGATTTCATAATGGATATAACAATGAAAATGTTGTTGGAGGATGTCAATGTGAGGTTACATAGGTGGGCTATCTCTTGTGAGAATGTTAGGGGTTGCATGTCTTCTGATGAAATCCCACTAAAGAGTTTTGCTTTTTATCCAATGGGATGCATGTACTACAACATGGGTTTGGATCGCTTGAAGAAGAAAATAGGAAAAATGCGGTATCAGCAGCAGCAGAGCAGTATCAACAGCAGAAATAACCAGTGGAAATAGTTTTGAACCAAACTTTGAACCAGCAAAGGTAACAAATGAGATGCCGCAACCCAAAGAACAACCTAACTTTGAACCAAACTTTGAAAAACCAGCCGAACTCAAATTATTTCAGCTCACAACAGATCAGAAATCATTTCAGAGATTGAAAACTTAAGAAATCACAAAAGGAACTTAATAAAACAGTAATTTTGTAGCCCTCTGTATTTTTCTGAAAATTTTATCTCTTCAATCTCTACCTTGAAATTTAAGAAAAGGTGCCTTTATAGGCAAGGGAAGTAGGGTAAATAACATATTTTAGTTTTGCATTTTAGCCCTTTTTGAATTTTTCTTTTTGCTTAGAAATCCTTAGGTAATTTTTCTTTTTTTGAACTACCCTCAATGTAATTACCAAGTTGTCACAACAGCCCCCCAGTCCTACTTCCTAGAAGTTTCTGAATTCTGTTGCTCCAACTTCCCTTCCCAAATTGCCTAAATTACCCTTTTTAGTTATTGTTATTACCCTTGGAACCAAAAAATTTACCCAAAGGTCTTGGACTAACCGAGATAGCAAATTCTATGGCCTTTTGGACATCGGAACCTTTGAGGCCCAAATTGTGATAAGAAAAATCACAGGCCGCAAAATAGGCGAGCACAAACCATTCTGTCGTTTTAGCATCAAAAGGAAAATTAACGAAACAAAGAAAAAAGAAATGGGCAAAATGACTCAAATTATTAATATGAATTAAATCTTAAACATACAACATATTGACACAAATTAGCAGAAGAAGAAAATAAAAGAAACAAAGGAGAAGCAGACAATATGCAAATCTAAATGCATACAAGAGTGGACAGAAAAGATAGGAGATAGAAGGGGACACTGACAGAAAAATAGGAATATGAGAAAAATAGAATAGAAAATGACGAAAGGTAAAGAAATACCTAAAACCGGCAAAAGACGACTCAGGCTAAACTCTTCGGATTTAAACCAAAATGAGTGTTAATCGACTATTCTTGTGAGAACAGCCGACTAACACTCGTTTCAGGACCAAATTATCTTCAACAATGGGAGAACATGAACCCCAGCCCTTGTATGACGAGTTCGTGACTGGAACATATTGAGTGTTTTATTTTTAGATCCGAAGTTAAAAACTATTCGTGAATATTTTGCAGAGATTTACACCGGAATGGTATTTGAAGGATTACGGGGAGCTCCGCCGCCGCTGGAAATGGCAAAGAGACTGCATGCGGTGGTAGGTTTTATTGAGGAGGGTGAGAGACGGAAGTGAAGAGATACGAAATTCTTCATACTGCTTTAATAAAAGTGACAGGGTGCCTTACAGTCGTTGAAAGATGAAAAATGAAGGGATGAGATCGATTTAACCTTAATGAACTCAAAACGACGTAGTATCGTCCCCATACTACATCATTTCAAAGGTTTCCGTGGTTGACCACCTGGACCAGGCAAAACAATGGGTTTTGGGCCAATTTCAATGGGTTAATGGAGGGGAAATGATTTGGGCCGATGGGGAATTAATTAAACAGCCCAACAAGACTTCTTCTTCAATTCCATTTCTTTTCTTTCTTCTTTTTTCTTATTATTTTCAAAAATTCTTTTTCCTTTTCAAAAATTTAAAATATAAATTAATTATTCTATCACATTAGATTAATTACTCAAAATAATAATTACCACAACTAATTAATAACCAAATTAAAAGAAAACTACAAAATTTGAAGATAAATGAAAAAATGAGTCATTTTTTGTAATTTTTTTCTATTTTTGCGAAACAACTAAATTATTAATTAATTTAAAACTGTGAAATTAAATCACAAAATGCAATTGCAATGCATTTTTGTATTTTCATGAATAAAATAAAATAAACGTGCACAGACAAAATGCAAATAATTAACAGAGAATGCCACGAAATCCATAAAATTGCAAATAATGAAAAGAAATTTATTTTCTTGAATCTACGGGAGTAATTCATATAGGGCAAAAATCATGTGCTCACAGCTGCCCCTCTTTCCTCGGAAACACGAAGAATTTTCGTGCAACGATACGCGCGATTTTGCCAGTTTGAATACTTCGTGGGAAGCATTTTGAAAAATTTGTCAGCACCCTCCTTCTGAGGTTGCCTACATATCCTTGGCTGTAAAGGAAGCAGGTCAGTGTAGTTCGGGAAGTTTTAGTAGCTGGGACTACCATGAAGTTGTGATTTCACTGTTTATACTGCTTACTGAACCCGTTATTAAACCATGTCAACATAAAAGGAAGCTAGACTAGACTATGACCTATGCACTACAAAAATCCTATCTATATCTTCAAACTTGCTCTTGTGGTTCTTGTTTTCTTGTTGACTTGTATCCTCCCAGTGAAATCGCATTGTTGCTGACTTGAATTGTAATCTGAGATGTTTTTCCTTTTTCCAGGGAGACGCCCGATTGCTGAACTCGAATTGTATTTTGAGACGCTTTCCCTTTTTCTAGAAGGATGCCTGACTGCTAAACTTTAATATATTCCCATGCCCTGCAGGTGGGCGCTTGACTGCTGAAACTTGAACTATATTCCCTTGCTCTCCAGGTGGGCGCCTGATTGCTGAAACTTGAATTGTATTCCCTTGTTCTCCAGGTGGGCGCCTGACTGCTGAAACATGAATTGTATTCCATTTCTCTCTATGTGGGTGCCTGATTGCTGAAACTTGAATTGTATCCCCTCGCTCTCCAGGTGGGCGCCTGATTGCTGAAATTTGAATTGTATTCCCTTGCTCTCTAGGTGGGCGTCTGATTATAACTAAATAGACAAAAACAAAGAAAATTTCTTCCCAATTTTTGTAGTTGGACATATATGTTAGTGTAAACTAAATTATGTTACCAAATATCAATAAGAACTTGAAAGCTAAAACTTGAACTGTGCTCCCTTGCTCTCCAGGTGGGCACCTGATTGCTGAAACTTGAATTGTATTCCATTGATTTCCAATTGGATGCCTAATTGCTAAAACTTGAACTATACTCCCTTGCTCTCCAGGTGGGCACATGATTGCTGAAACTTGAATTGTATTCCTTTGCTCTCCAGGTGGGCGCCTGATTGCTGAAACTTGAACTGTATTTCCTTGCTCTCCAGGTAGGCGCCTGATTGCTAAAGCTCGAATTGTATTCCCTTGCTCTCCAGGTGGGCGCCTGATTGCTGAAGCTCAAATTGTATTCCCTTTCTCTACGGTTGGGTGCCTGATTGCTGAACTTGAATTGTATTCCCTTGCTCTCCAGGTGGGCGCCTGATTGCTAAAACTTAAATTGTTTCTCCCTGTTCTCCAAGTGGGTACCTAATTTCAACAAAAATAGACAAAACAAATAAAAAATTTTGCCCCAGTTTTGTATCTGGGCACATATGTTAGTGTTAAACTGAATCATATTACCAAATATTACTAAGAATTTTAAAGCTAGGTCCCATTATCCAGGGGGACCCTGAGAACTCTTAATTAAATGACAATTATAAATCTAAGTTATATCTTCTTAAGGTATTATTTCCGCTACATCTTGTTATCTAACAACAATCTTAAATCTATGTCCCATTATTTATGAGGGTCCTGAAAACTCCTAATTGAATCCTATTTCCAACTTGCAAACTTCAAAACCATCTGATATTCCTTGGGGTACATTTAGTCTAGATTTTACTACTCACGACTGTTTTGAATTTTAAACTAGGTCCCATTTTCCAGGAGGTTCCTATAAATTTCTAATTGAATTCTATCTTAAATATGTAAACTTTGAAACTAACTTATATCCTTGGGCTACATTTATGCTAGACTTTGCTACTCTTTAATGTTTTGAATTTTAAACTAAGTCCCATTTTCCAGTAGGGTCCTGAGAGTTTACGGTTAAACCTGTTTGGTGCTTGACTTTATTTACGGAGGGTTTCTCCTAAACACCGAAACTTTCTTCCCAGGTTTCAATCAAAGAAAAATCTTATCATTTTAAAATGTGGTGGTTAGTTGATGGCATTCTTGCTGAAGGTGTCTTCGGTGACGTGTTTTGTTTTGACATGCTTCCTCGAACTGGCCCTGAACCTTTTGGCCTTTTTACCGACCTTCATATCTCATGATCTTTTATGACCCAAGTGTTCTATACCCAAACCGTTGTTTTACATCTCTGACTCCTTTATTTGAACATTTGTATCTCCCATGAACCCATTTTCCAAGTCATTCCGCTGATGAAACTTCCAGTGGCTCCTTATATCCCACTTTACATCATGCTATCTTTGGTATGTTCTGGCCAGACAATGCTTTGCAATTTTTGAAGTTGGTTGTGAGCTTTGAAATCCTTTCTTATTTTCTTTGAACAACAATGACATTGAAACATCTTAGAGAAACAAACACCAAAAGAAATGATATTCAGTGACCTTGAGAGTTAAGGATAAAGACAGTCCAAAACCGGACGACTTGCTAAAAAGGAAAAGGAAAAGAGACTTATCTGAGTGGAACAACTGGTATCAACGATCATGACATGCATTTCAGATTAATCGACTCAGTCTGTCCAACCAATCAACTTTTCGTTGCCATACTTTGTTGCCCCGAAATTCCATAACCTGATTTTTTCACCCAAACCTTGACCTTGTTCATCCAAACTGGCACGAAGCACAAAACATGGCAATCAGCCCAATTCAAGATAGCATCTAGCAAGTTTCAGTCAATTACGCAATAAAATCCACAACCGGGACGGACCAAGTCACAATCCCCAACGGTGCTCTACCCCACGCTCATACCTGGCGTGCAAGTCAGCACAATACATCACTATGATGTGCAAGTCCGGGGTTTCAAACCCTCAGGACATCATTTACAAGTATTACCCACCTCGAACCGGCGAAAACTCTAGCCCGCGACGCCTTTGCTCCTCAAACCGACCTCCACGCGCATCAAATCTAACAAAAATCATAAGGAATACATTATAATATGCTAATGGGACAACACCCAATCGAAAACAATCGAAATATAACAAATATCTCGAAACTAGCAAAACCCGAGCCCCAAGCCCGCTTCTCAAAAAATTAAGAAATTAACATCCACGGATTCCTTATCTCGCCACGAGTCCGTACATTACAAGAACACCCAAATCGGACCACGAATGGCCCCTCAAATCCCAAATTTAAATTTTTTACTTCAAGCCCTAATTTCATATGATTTGGCTATGTTTTCATGAATTTCAAGGATGATTCTTCAATAAAATCATGTATTTAACTCATAAAACTTACCTCCAATGATTCCCAGTCGAAACCCCTTATTTCCCGTCCAAAAGCTCCCAAATCTTGCTAAAAAATGGTGAGAAATGGGTTTGGTTCGCGGATGAAATGTTTATAACCTTTCTGCCCAGGTCCAGACATTTACTCTATGCAATCGCGTCCCATGCCACGCGATCACGGAAAACGAATCACCAAGGCTCCAAAATTGGCCTCTGCGATCGCAACCTTACTTACGCGATCGCACTGCTTCAGAAGCCATACCTATGCGATCGCATAACACACTCCGCGATTGCATTGCACAATAACTCCTCAGGACTTCAGGTCCATTTAACACTTCGCGATCGCATTGCACCTTTTTGCGATCGCAGTGAACAACTCCATAACCTATGCGATCGCATGCCCTTTTCTACGATCGCGATAAACAATCAGCAGGCCTCCCCAAAACCTTCTATGCTATCGCAGTAGCACCCCTGCGATCGCGATGAACAAAAGGTCTGCAACACACCAGCAGATGTTCTGCAACTTTCAAAGGCCAAAATTGGTTCGATTAACCACCCGAAATCATCCCGAGGCCAGTGGGACCTCAACCAAAAATACCGACACATCCCATAACATCATACGAACTTGTTCCAATCATCAAAACACGTCAAACAACACGAAAATCATCAATTCACCATAGAGATCAAATTCTTCTGAAACTCACATTCGATCAAATACCCGACCAAACGACGTCTGAATGACCTGAAAATTTGTAGACATATCCAAAATAACCTAACAAAGCTACTGCAAGTCTCAAAATTCCATTCCGACACTCTGATCAAAATCTCACCTACCAACCGGAATTTGCCAAAATTCCAACTTCGCCAATTTAAGCCTATTTCTACATCAGACCTCCAAACTCGATACCAATCGCACTCCTAAGTCACAAATCATCCCCCGAAGCTAATTGAACGACCGGAATTCACATCCGAGCCCTCTAACCACATAGTCAACTTTCGGTTGACTTTTCCTAAACAAGTTTCCTTCAAAGAGACTATGTGCCTCATTTCCAACAAAAACCAATTTAATTTTATACGGTCAACTCAAATACTGATATTGAAACATAGAACAACATAATACGGGGAAATTAGGGCGGTAACTCACGTGACGACGGGTCGGGTCGTCACAGTGTCGTTTTGGGATTCGTCTTATTTTTTTCAATAAAATGAGGCATTTAGCATTGCAAGTTCTCCAAATCAACTTGTCGCTAAGCCTACCTCGGGCACAACGAGGCAACCAAATTCGAACATGATTTATATTCTTGCACTATGTGTTTAAAATATTGCAACATTTTCTCACAACTGTTACTAACTTGTTACCTTTTGTTTTGTTTCTTTTTTATTATTCCCCTCCCCAAAAGGTTAGTCCGTGCACTCTGGCATCATCATACTCTACGTGATACAAGGGCCCTCCACCTCCTCCTCCTCCAACTCTTATCAGAAACAAGAACAAGGGAAAAATGGATTACTTGAGCAATATCAGGAAGGAGAACTCGGTTAAAAATGTAGAGACTTCTCAGGGTATTTAGGTTTCCAAGGAAAGTGCCTCCCAACTTGAACAAAAGTTATTGAAATTTTAGGAAGAACTAGAGCAAGCCCGAAATTTGGCTAGCTTATCATTTTCCCTCACTACCTCAGATGTCAACTTTCCTAACACTCAAAACCCCATACCTCCTCCAAACATCCCGAAAACACAAAATCAACCCGTTCCCCATCACCACTGCAACACATGCCACACTTTAAGCAACACCCCGCTGCTCATCCCTGAACTACTAAACTCTACAAATGACCATTCTTACCATCATCACAATAACCACATTTATGTGGAAACCATGTCGCATACTACTCAACCCATTTCAAGCACACCCGAGTCTAATGACAAAGACTCTCTTATCATTAACCTGGTCGTAGAGCTCAAAAATCTGACTAGTCGAGTCCAGGGTATTGCAAGAAACAAAGGTATCGAGGGGCTGAATTATGAGGACCTTTGCATCCAGCCATATGTCGAACTTCCGGAGGGGTACAAACCTCTCAAATTTGAAATGTCTGATGGCACAGGGGATCCTTGAGTCCATTTGAGGACATACTGCGATAAGTTGGTCAGAGTTGGAAGAGATGAAAAGATCCGCATGAAGCTCTTTATGAGAAGTCTGAAAGGGGATGCTCTATCTTGGTACACCATCCAAGACACCAAGAAGTGGACGAATTGGGTAGGTATGTCCTCGGACTTCGTGGATAGGTTCAGATTTAACACAAAGAATGAAACAGATGTATTCTACACACAAAATTTAAAGAAGTAACGCATGAAGACATTCCGCGAGTGTGCTACTCATTAGAGATCAGAAGACGCTAAGTCAGGCCGGCTTTAGAAGAAGAACAGATGAACAGGTTCTTTGTCCGAGCTCAAGACCCGCAGTATTATGAGAGGTTGATGATGATTGAAGGCCATAAATTTTTAGACATCATCACGCTAGGGGAGAGGATCGAGGAAGGCATTAAGAGTTGTATGTTCACTAACTTTGAAGCATTGCAGGCTACCAACAAGGCTCTACAGTCTGGTGGCATATCCAACAAAAGGATGTGAGTGCCGTAATGGTTTCACAAAGGAAAAAATCTCCAATCAAATACCAAACCTACCCATTACCTCCACTCACCTATCAACATATCCCAAATTATCAAGCACCTTCGCCTTCCTACCAAGCTCCACCACCTACTTACCAATCATCTCCACCTCACGCATAACAGCCTACATCACCTAAATAATCCCAACCCGCACACTTCTACCAAGCCTACAATACCCAACAAGCTCACCATCCATCACCTCACCAAAATTTCCCTAGACCCTGATCGAACTTCTATCGCAGAGCTCCCAAGCAATATACTGCCATTGCCGAAGCGATAGACTAGCTGTATGAAAGGCTCAAAGCTGCTGGTTACGTCACCCACATCCGTGCCATAACTCCAGAAAATCCCTCCCAGTGGATCAACCCAAAAAAAACCCGTGCATGCCATTCCGGCATGAAGGGGAACACCATTGACGAGTGCCGCTCGCTGAAGGTTAAGATCCAAGCTTTAATTGACAATAAGATAATCGTGGTGAAGGAGCCTGCACTGAATGTTCACAACAACACTCTGCCTGACCACAAAGGTGGAGGCGTTCATATGATAGAGATAGAAGATGATTGGGACCCCAAAGGATCGATCGGATTGGTCGCAGAATATGACGAACCAAAGAAACCGACGGTCACACTTAATCTGATTGTGGTCCAGATCTATCCTTCTGGGGATGCTGAAGTAAACACGCCTATACCGCTTGAGTTCGAAGCACCTCCTTCTGCAAAGGTGCCCGGACCAATTGTGGTCGAGTTTGGATCCCCGAAGGCACCTGCACTATTTGAAGTTGTTGTGTTACCTACCAAAGCAAAGGCACCAATCCCAGTGGCAATGCCAGCCATACCACCATTCCATACAAAGACCGTCCCTTTAGACTACACAGTCGAGGCACGAAGGAAAGGAAAAGCCAAATCTAGAGAAGCAATTGCAGCACAGGGTATGACTAGGACCGACAGGGTTTGTACTGTTTATCATTTAGTTGAATCGAGTAAGCAGACCTCTGGACGGCCTACCGAAACTGGGCCTGATGACCTCTTGAGAAAGATACAAGAAAAAGAGTAATTAGTCATTGATCAATTGAATAGAACACCGGCACAGATCTCCATCCTAGCTCTACTGCAAAGCTCCGATACACATAAAAATGCCCTGTTAAAAATACCGAGTGAGGCATATGTGCCCAGCAACATAACTGGAGGAGAACTGGAGAACATGGTGGGATAAGTATTGGAAAGTCACAAAATCACCTTCCATTAAGATGAGTTGCCACCAGAAGGGTTGAGCCACAACAAAGCATTGCACATCACTATGCAATGCGAGGATTATTTCATCACCAGGAATTTGATTGACGGAGGATCCAGCCTCAACATTTGTCCCTTGGTGGCTCTCAGAACATTAGGAAAGAGCCTGCATGAGATCAAGGATGGAGCCATCAATGTAAAATCTTTCGATGGATCCCAAAGGTCCACTATTGGGGAAATCAGTTTATGTCTACAAATGGGACCTACTTGGTTCGACGTTGAATTTAATGTAATATACGTCCCAGCATCTTACAACTTGCTTCTAGGATGACCTTGGATTCATACTGCATGGGCCGTAGCATCAACCCCACACTAGGTAGTGAAGTTCGAGTTGAATCACCAAGAGTTGATTATTCATGGTGACGGTAGTAATCCCATATACAGTCGCCACACCATCCCAACGATCGGAGGAAGGAGAAAGATAGGTGGGGAAACTTTCCACCACATTAAGCGAGTCAATGCCATGGACAAGGATAAATGGTGGGATAACAAAATTGAAAGCATACTAAATTGGAGCGGATATGAACCTGGCAAGGCACTCGGCAAGAACCTCTAGGGAATCACCAAACCTCTCAAGCTGAAGAAACATGGCACCACTTTTGGTTTGGGATATGAATACACTTAGGAAAAGTTTGACCACTGGTCGCCACCATGGCGCAGTCCCTACTACCCATTGGAGCATCCGATACCCCGTTTGGAGTAGACTTTTCAATCAGCCGAAGTCATATATGGGTCGAAAGAAGAGGAAGCATTAGGAGTAATGAGAAACTTGTTCCTCGAGGATGATAATATGGATTTTTATGTCGTTTTCGAGGAGGACGGGGAGGAAGGCCCTTGCATACCAGCCATGAGCCGAGGAGCACGCCTCAACAATTTGTCCGTCAGAACCACCAGGGCCCGAAAAGCTTCGGGGTAGCAAGGCTAAACAAAGTACCATGCATCATCTTTATTTTTTCGCTAGTTGATTTTCTTGCCGCATTTTATTTTCGAAAATAAGAGCCCCAATGTTCAAAAAATTATGAAATTTATCAAAGGCATTTCAGTTTCTTATATCAAAGCACTTATTATTTTTCTATCATTTACTTTATTTACACAGCGTTACTATTACTTATCTTGATGAACCGATGATTATGACAACCAATGAGATAACGCCATAAACAGACATAGACTCATAAGAGGATGATATACCAGAATAGATTATTAAAGAGGTCTAGGATTTTGATAATAGACCTAAGTCTAACTTGAACGAAACTGAGATTGTCAACTTGGGAGATATAGAGAAAGTCAAAGAAATGCGTATCAGTGATCATCTGTCATCATCAGAAAAGGAAGAATACACTAAATTTCTAAAGGAATATGAGGACATATTCTCATGGTCATATGATGATATGACCGGTCTCAGTATATCTATTGTGGCTCACAAACTGCCAACCGATCGTGCATGCCCGCCGGTAAAATAGAAGCTCAGAAAGTTCAAACCTAAAATGAGTTTGAAAATTAAGGAAAAAGTCACCAAACAAGTCAAAGCCAAGGTTCTCAGGGTGGTAGAGTATCCAACATGGTTAGCCAATATTGTGCCAGCGCCAAAGAAGGATGGGAAGGTTAGAGTCTGTGTCGACTACCGGAATCTCAACAGGGCCAGTCAGAAAGATGACTTTCCCTTACCAAACATACACATTCTGATTGTCAACTACGCCAAGCACAAACGGAAATGATTTATTGATTGTTTTGCTGGGTATCATCAGATATGGATGTATGAGGAACACGCTGAGAAAATTTCTTTTATTACGCCATGAGGGATGTATTGTTACAAACTGATGTCATTTGGATTAAAGAATGTTGGGGCCACCTACATGAGGGCCATTACTACTATATTTCATGACATGATAGACAGATAGATGGAGGTGTATGTAGAAGATGTCATCAACAAATCCAAGAAAGCCACTGGCCATATGGAAGATCTTAGGAAATTCTTCAACAAACTGAGGAGGTACAATCTGTAACTGAATCCCGCCAAGTGCCGGTTCGGGGTCCCTGCTGGAAAGTTGTTGTGGTTCATTGTAAGTTGCCAAGCAATAGAGCTGGATCCATCAAAGGTTAAGGCTATTAAAGAATTTCCACCACCAAAGAACAAGAAAGTGGTAATGAGTTTCTTGGGAAGACTCAATGACATCAGTCGATTCATAGCTCAATCCACTGTCATTTGTGAGACCATCTTTAAGATGTTGAAGAATGATGCTGCTACTAAATGGACTAATGATTGTTAGAAATCCTTTGACAGAATCAAGGAATACGTATTAACGCCGCCAGTTCTAGTTCCGCCTGAACCAGGTAGACTAATATTTCTCTACCTTGCAGTGTTGGATGGAGCATTTGGTTGTGTTCTGGGGCAACATGATGAAATAGGGAGAAAAGAGCAATCCATCTATTACCTCAGCTAGAAGTTCACCCCATACGAGGCCCGGTATGCACTTGTTGTGCTCTAACTTGGGTAGCTAAAAAGTTGAGACATTATTTTTATGCATATACCACTTATTTTACATCGAGAATGGATCCGCTGAAGTATATCTTCCAGAAGCCCATGCCCATGGGCAAGCTAGCCAAGTGGAAAATCCAACTGAGTGAATTCGACATTGTTTACGTGACTCAGAAGGCAATCAAAGGACATGCAATTGCAGACCATCTTGCCAAAAATCCCGTGGACGGAAAATACGAGCCTAAAAAATGTATTTTCATAACGAATAGGTGTCTTTCATAGGATAAGATATCGCAGAATCCTATGATGGCTGGAGAATATTTTTCTACGGAGAAGCAAACTTTAAAAGAGTTTGCATAGGAGCAGTCCTAGTATCAGAAACCGGCCAGCAATATCCGGTATCCGCCAAGTTCAGATTCTCGTTCACCAACAACATGGCCGAATACGAAGCCTGCATCTTAGGGCTTAAGGTGGCCATTGATACGAACATTCAGGAGTTACTAGTGATTGGGGATTCATATTTGCTCATGCATCAGGTCCGAGAAGAATAGGCAACCAAGAAATCCAAGATACTCCCTTATCTGCATCATGTACAGGAGTTGAGGAAGAGGTTTACAAAGACACAGCATGTTCCCAGAGTCCAGAATGAGTTTGTTGACGCATTGGTTACCCTATCATCTATGATTCAGCATCCATATAAGAACTTCATTGATCCTATCCCGGTGAAAATTCATGATCAGCCAGATTACTGTGCTCATATCGAGGAAGAAGTAGATGGAAAACCCTAGTTTCACGATATCAAGGAATATTTGGCGACGGGGGAGTATATAAAGCTTGCAAACGCTACTCAGAAGTGCACACTTCGAAGTTATCCAATCAATTCTTTCACAATGGAGGAATCATGTATAGGAGGACTCCCGATTTGGAATTACTGAGGTGTGTCGAAGCAAAGGAAGCATCCAGGTTTTTAGAAGGGGTTCACACAGGGACCTGTGGTCCACATATGAATGGTTTCGCCTTAGCAAAAAAGATACTCCGGGCAGGATATTTCTGGATGACTATGGAAATGGACTGCATCCAATACATCCGAAAATGCCATCGCTGTGACATTCACGTAGACATGATAATGGTGCTCCTAGATAAGCTTACTACAACAAGCTCACCATGGACATTTGCCACTTGGGGAATGGATGTTATTGGACCTATCAAGCCTGCCGCATCAAACGGGCACAGGTTCATTCTAGTGGCCATTGATTATTTCACCAAATGGGTTGAAGCAGTGTCATACATGGCAGTGACCAAGAAAGTTGTGGCAGGTTTTTTCCGCGACCGCATCGTTTGTCGATTCGGCATCCCAGAGTCGATCATTACTGATAATGAATCCAATCTCAATAGTGACTTGATTAAAGACATGTGTGAAACATTCAAAATCAAACACAGGAATTTTACAGCCTACAGACCTCAGATTAACGGAGCCGTAGAAGCAGCCAACAAATACATCAAGAAGATATTAAGGAAAATGATAGAAAAGCATAAGCAGTGGCATGAGAAGTTATCATTTGCCTTATTGCGATATCATACCGTAGATCGCATATCAACCGGGGCAACTCCCTATATGCTGGTTTATGGCACCGATGCAGTTATTCCCGCCGAGAGAGAAATTCCTTCCTTGAGGATCAAACCAGAAGCATAACTTGACGACGCATAACTCTAATAGATGGGAAAAGTATGCATGCAGATTGCCATGGTTAATTGTATCATAACAGAATCTCCATAGCCTTAGACAAAAGAGTCAAGCGAAGACGGTTTACACCAGGGCAACTGGTGTTGAAGAAAATATTTCCACATCAAGATGAAGCCAAGGGGAAATTCTCTCCTAACTGGCAGGGCCCGTACATGGTTCACCGGGTTCTAATGGGAGGAGCCCTCATACTTGCAGAAATGGATGGAGAAGTCTGGCCAAAGCCAATTAATTCAGATGCAGTTAAGCGTTACTAAGTGTAATCTTTATGCTTTCCTATATGATGTAATTTGAACTACGTCTGACCTGATTCTCGCTTAAGAGGGGATACGTAGGCAGACTTATGGGTTCGGTCACAATTTAATAAAATTTTCATTTCCACCACTATTGGAAATTGGGGCAGAATTTTGAGAAGTGCCCTTAAAATTTCGAAGCGAGAGACGTTGCAATGTCTTGAACAACGACGCAGTAATCAGTTCATCAAAAAAAATTATCTTTTTATGTATTTATGTTACACTTTCAATAAAATCACGCATGACTACTATCAAAGTTTCTTTGTTTAGCGAAGCAACCCCAATAAAAATAAGAGCCGAGTAGGACAAGCGAGGTCCATCGAAAGACGGACTAACCTTCCCCCCTTTACAAAGCTCACGATTTTTCTTTCGATGCAGGACCCAAGACATAAAATCATCAGATACGATTACACACTCACACTTTTTCAGGAATATAACTCTCAGAGTCATCATCTATTTACACAACATCCCCAATAGCTACAACATCACAATCAGCTATTACCTAAGAAATTTTATCATTACTTGCAATCTGCATTTCACTGCATTTCATAGGGCTACCTTTTTGCCTTCCGAGACTAAGCACTGTCTCCATTTGCGTTTCTCTGCATTGCATAAGGCTACCTTTCTGCCTTCCGAGACTAAGCATTGTCTCCATCTGTATTTCTCTGAATTGCATAAGGCTGCCTTTTTGCCTTCCGAGACTAAGCATTGTCTCCACTTGCATTTCTCAGCATTGCATAAGGCTACCTTTCTGCCTTCCAAGACTAAGCATTGTCTCCATCTGCATTTCTCTATATTGCATAAGGCTACCTTCCTACCTTCCGAGACTAAGCGTTGTCTCCGTATGCATCTCTCTGCATTGCATAAGGCTACTATTCTACCTTACGGGACTAAGCTATGTCTCCGTAATTACATAGACTGAAATATCGCCACTTCATCTTAGCATCGGCTGAAATATCGCCATTTTTTAATAAGTCTTAGCATCGACTAAAATATCGCCATTTATTTAAATTCTCACATCGGCTGAAAGATTGCCATCTTGTATCTGCACTTTTCATCGGCTGAAATATCACCACTTCATTTAAATTCTCACATCGGCTGAAATATCGCTATTTATATTTACACTTTACTTCGGATGAAATATTGCCACTTCATTTACATCTCGCATCGGCTGAAAGATCGAAACTTATAGTTCATACTTTGCATCGGCTGAAAGATCGCCACCTTCTGCATTTCACGGGCTGAAAGATCGCCAAATCGTCTAAAGGTGTCATTGTTCGTAGGTACCATCTGCATAGCCCGAGAATGCCATGCCATGGCCTGGGGACCCTATTTTTTATCTTTTGCATATCATTATTCAAAGGCATCATGGTTCGGAGGTATCATTCTCATAGCCAGAGAACATAATTTCATAGCGTGCGAATCCTTTGTTATACGCTTCATGGCCCAGGACGTCATGGTCTGAGGACGTCTAACCGTCCGAAGACAGCATTCATTGTCCAATGGGAACTTGTATCACGTTTAAATTTATACACAATATATGTTTGCATTGTTCACTTGCAGGTACAGCGGCTATCAAACGGCCATCTCAACAGGATAGATCCCGCTCCGGTTCCCGCAACCCACTAGACTCTGACCATCTTTTCAAACCTGAACAACGCGTCCGTCTTTCGAAAATCCCCATCGGCATATTCCGTCAATGGATCCTGAACCACATATGGCCTGATTTCTGTAAGCCCAGGGATATGTAGGCAACTTAGGAGCCAGAACTCGGTCAAAATTCTTTGCAAACCCTTTCTTTCGGTCAAAATTGGCCATCATATCTTTATCTGACAACTCCTTTATCCTTCCCAGGTAAAGAGGGGCAGCTGTTGATACCTAATTTTTCCGCTATGAATTTTATACCCAAAATACCTGCAAAATATCATCTGCTTGCATATATAAGCATGCCCAAAAGTTTTAGTATTTTTCCCAAAATTTTATGATTTTTTAAAATCAATTTATTGCTATTTTAACAATGCAAATCCAATAAATATTTCCAAAATTATCATTTTTGTGAATAATTTGTTTTCATCGCCATATTTACACCAAAATATAATTAATATGATCTTTGCATATTTTTTAAAATTTATTTTATATTTTTAAGCTAAATTACATATAATTGCATTATAGCCTATCTTACCAGTAATAGCATTTTACAATTATAGAATTATTATAGTATTTTGAGAATAATATTTCGATATCATTAATTATTCCAGTGCTTTTAATTTATTTTTAAAATTATTTTTAACTATTTTTATGAAATAAAAAGGGGAAAATTGGCTATTTAACACATAGCCATTTCTAATTGCAATTGCAACCTCAATTGACCCCAATTCCACCCTAATATTAAACGACCCAATTTTAATTTTAACCCAACCCCACGACTGGTTCTTAAACCCACCCTGTCTCCCATTTAATCCAGGTCGTTGATCATTTCGATCAACGGTCGAGATCCTCCCTTTCCTTTTTTAATTCCCTAACCCATTCTATCAAACACGCCACGTTCATTTCCCAAATCCTCTCTAGCCTTCTCTGAAACCCTAGCCCTATCCCTCCTACTCCCATCGGTTTCTACCATGTTTCACCGGAATCCATGGCATGCCAAGCCATGGGTGGACTGTGCTCGCTCTCCCTCACCGTTAAACCTAAACTTATCAAAGTTCAAAGGTCGACTTCCATGGCTCTCTTTAGATATGTTCTAGATCTACAAGATCCATGGCTTCTCCTGCCAGTTTTCGGCGTGTTCGAGCAATACGAGTCTTTGCAACTCAGGATTCGACTTTCCTCAAGATCTTCTCATTCTAGGGTCCTCTCTGCTGTTTTTAAGCCGTCTAAGGTTATATACTGTCTTATTTCTTTTAGATCTGTGACATGCCTGAGCATTATTTGACGTTTCAAGGGTTTTCCCCAAATTTCCTCTTTAAAAACCATCCAATATCAATTTTAGGGTTTCTGAAAAGATTTTTTCAAATAATTTCTGATTCTTCCTGTTCTTTAATTATGTGTATTTTATGCTCGTATGTGTTCTTCTCATTATGCTCAACGTTTGTTCCCTTATTTCTTTTCTAATTATGCAAACATTTCTCCTTTCCGGTTTTTGATCACATGTTAACTTGGTTTGTTATATGTGTTTAATTCTGTGCTCTTTGATTTTGTTCACCATATTGAGTTTGTTGATATTCTTGTTAAGCATGTTCTTGCTTACTTTTGTTTCAAAATGTGTGGCTTCTCTTTCTTCTACAATTGTCTATGTATGTGTGCCTCTCTCAATAACCTTGATGGCTCACCTCTTACTCTATTTGAAGCCTTAGAAATTGGGGGTTTTTCTCTGGGTAAATGGTGTTAGGGGACCCTACGCTTTTAGACTCACTATGAGCCTATAATCAAACTTGGAATTCTACTTGCCTGTAATTCTGAAACTTTCATCGTTAGACTCATCTTTTGTTTGAACTGTATGCTTTTATATGAAAAAAAAAATTGTCTTTCCAAAGATATCCCCAAGGATTGATTTTGAAATATCTTTAATCATGCTAGTGATTCATCACTAATTTCTTATGATTGAATCTCCTTTTACCCTTCTGGCTGTGTTATTTTGATCCTTTTGTGTAAGAATCATATACTTGTAACGTTTTCCTTAAATACATAGTCTCGTGTATTCCTTCTGTGATTATGTGCCAATGTTTGAATTATTTCTATACTTGTATGACTCTTTCCTTAATTATTTGGGATTCCTTGTGATTACAATTTGGATCCGGGATCCTCTTTATTGATTCTTTTCAAACTGATGCCCTATTTTACCTTATAAACAAACTATTATTCCAACATTCCTTAATTACTCACTATGTATTTGACATTGTTTATGCATTATATGGTTGTTGTGCCCTAATCAGCCCGATTGAACTGATTTCTTTTCCTTATTCTGCCCCGACTAACCGGTTGAACTGGACTACTTAATTAAACGATTCCAGTTGTATTAATTGACACTAATTGATTGCGATTTCTATGTTTATGCACTCTTTCCCTGCCTTACTCGTTTAGAAAACTATATAAATACCTAGTCCTCCCTCTTTCTATCATGAATCAATTCTCAGAAACCAGAAACACACTAACTCACGCACTGAACTGTCACGCCCCAAACTCGAGGGACATGACCGACGCTCGATCGGGTATCCCCAGTCAAGCGGACCTGGGTGCCTTTCCTAACCCGTGAGCCACCCCCTTATTTTCCTTATTCGGTATTCCAAGAACTAGCCATACAATAAATTTTAGATCACCCTTTTTCAAAACATACATACATGATAATTAGTGAAATTACCAATTCATTGTCCAACAAAAGAAACATGAATATACATAGCTTCTAACCCACATCCACT
>MU784955.1:6173-26398 GCA_026770625.1 Nicotiana glauca | reverse complement strand
GGAATCAGATAATTTTAAGATTTTCAGAACCCTCGTACTCCCACGAGTCTAACCATATAAAAATCTCCAAAATCGGAGGTCAAACAGCCACTCAAAACTCAGTAGTTTGGTCTACGAAGTTTTTCCCATTTTTCATTCAAAAATCCAAAATTAAGGAAGAATTCGTGATTAGATTAGTGGGCTTTAAGAATAAGAGGGTAGAGAATCGTTACCCCACCGTTGCCTTCGAAAAACTTCCAAAATTTCTCCCAAATCCTAGCTCCCAAGCTTGTGTTTTGATAAAAATGGCTAACCTTCAGTTTTGAGTTATTTAATACTGCCCAGGTCCGTTATGCATCGCGAACGTGGAGGTATGCTCACGTTCGCGAAGAAGAAAATATGAGCTGCCCAAAAAAATGCCCTTTGCAATCGTGAGGGGCTGACCGCGAACGCGAAGGCCCGGGCTGACGAACCTGTGCGAACGCGACAAACGGAACACAAATGCGATGGAGGAAAATATCGAGGTCCAGAATTTTCTCTACGCAAATGCGTGGAAGCGTTAGCGAACGCGAAGAACGAACTGACATAGATACATGAACGCAGGGAAATTCCGAGGTACACCCAAATGCAGAGCAAAATAAGAAGACACATAAATAAGTAGAGCCTAGATCGAATAGAATCGATACAACTCTATTAGAAACCATGACAATACATGTGATGATAGAATCGAAAGCAACAGCTTCGGTACCAGCAGGTGGGGTAGCAACTGGGGCTGTAAGCATAACTTGACTCTACGGGGCACGTTGTGGTCGAGAAATCTGTGGAGGTGCACT
Source organism: Nicotiana glauca (assembly GCA_026770625.1). NCBI lineage: Eukaryota > Viridiplantae > Streptophyta > Magnoliopsida > Solanales > Solanaceae > Nicotiana > Nicotiana glauca. The sequence continues at coordinate 25,586 of MU784955.1, read as the reverse complement.
CCTCCCAAGTCTAGGGAAATACCTCACCACATGGCGTATGTCACCACACTCAAAGCAACCTCGTGACTGACGTGGCAGTGGGAACTGTGCGGTACGGGTACTCCAAGACCCCTGAACACCTGAAACTCTATGGGAACTCTGAGATACAAACTGAGCTGGCTGACCCACAAAACCTCTACCATGACGCACCCTGCCTCCAAAATAAGGACCAGTATATCTCCCCGGTGTACGAGGTCTACTCACTCCTCTATACTCTCCCTCCTGACCCTGTCTGTCCTCTCTCTCCTGCAACCACCTGTCCCCTACTCGGCGAGAGGCCCTCACCACCCGCTGAACTGGGACCATAGGCTGTGTCGTCATGACACCTGGAACTTGACCAATGGAAACTCGCTGCTCTGGAGTGGGGGCGGCGGCAGTCTGGGTCCCTCCCCCGATCTGTGAAGTAGTCGGTACAACATGAATAAATCCCGCCTGAATCAACGTACCAAACATGCTCAGGAACTGTGCCAAGGTTTCCTGAAGGACCGGAGTAGTAGTAGATGTAGGCGTATCAGGTGCATGGACTCCGGCTGGATCTGCTGGTGGTACCTCGGCGGCAGCTTGCGCATGTGCTCTCGCTACACCACGGGCATGTCCTCGGCCTCTACCCCGTCCCTGGCCTCTGATGGATACAGTAGGGGGAGCAGTTGCCTGATCATCTTGAGTAGCACGTGTCCTCACCATCTGTGAGAAAATAGAAGGCAGAAGCTTAGAATTGTGAATGCCAAAAATCTCGCACGACAAGGAAGTCAAATGAGGTAGAATTTTCCTACCAGTTACATATCCTCTCGTAGATAAGTACAGACGTATCCGTACCGATCAGCGAGACTCTAATAAGCTAGCATGTGTTCTGTGACTCTACCAAAAGTTTAAAGGTCCAAGAAAAATGATATCCAAGGTTTTTAAAAGCCTGGAAAATCAAGGAAAAAAAAACGAAGAAAGAAAAGAACAGAAGAAAGAAAGAAAAGAAAACAAGAAAAAAGCTAAGTTCCTGTTTCTCTTTTACTTCTGTTGTTTGCATGTCTATGATCTTCTTTATGTTGTTAATTCTTGATAAAAAGTTTAGATTTTGATTTCTGTTCGAATAAACATACTGTTATACTTAGTTTTAGGGTTCTGATTGTTTTAAAACCTGATTAGTAACTAAAGTTTTCTTTTAATCGGATTCTTTATTGTTTGATTGGTTTCTGAATCTCATTAACTGATTACTTGGTTCTGATTTGGTTTTATCTGTTAAAGTGATGAGTATTTGGTTAATTTTGTTAATTAATTAAGATTTTTAACCTTGATTTTAGAATTAATTTTTGGGTATCTGATTAATTAGGGTAATAAGTAACATGGGAAGCTAAGGGTGAGTAAGACAAGAAGACGGGGTTAATTTGGGTAATGTCAATAGGTTCGATATAATAATCTTAAGGGGGTAGGGGTATATTTGGGAATCCAGTTTGGTCTATGGGTAAATACGTGAAGGGTGAAGGGTATTTTATACAGAATAAAAGGGTAAAACAATAATACTCTTAAAGAGGTAGGGTTAAAAGTGTAAAAGCGTAGGGTAGGAACTTTCTAGACTAGGGTAAAGGGGTAATACGACATAAATACAAGGGGAAAAGAGACAATTAAGTAAAAAAGCATGGGTTTAATTACAATAAATAAGGGACTAAGGGATAATTTCAGAATTTGAAATTCCCTCCCTTTTCAAATCTATAAATAGGCTACATTAGCCTTCATTGAATAAGTTTGGAAGTTCTGGAAGTTTTGAAGTTTTGAAGTTTTGAAGTTTGGAAGAATTCTGAAAAATCTGAAATATACTAAAGTAGTCTCTGTTTTCCTCGATCTAATTCTCACAAATTCCTGTCAAAAACTCCAAAAAATACCAAAAACAGTTTTAAATTCTACTGTTATATTGAATTCCGAGGTTCATTTGAAGATTGTTTGATCTGTTTGTTCATCAAGATATAAGTTCTCTGAAGTTTATTGTTTCTACTGGTTTTATCTGCTTCTGCTGGGTTTATTCTTGTTTATATCAAAGCTGTGCATCATTTGCTGTTAGATTGCCATTGCTGATCCTATTTTCCATCAATTGAAGTAGATTCTCATTGATTTTTCGTTCTATTCCAGGTACATTTCTCTTGTTTGAAGCTGTAAATGTGAATTGAAGAAATGAAGTTTTAGTTATTTGATTATCTTTTCATTTCAATCAATATAGAGTTAGTTAGATATATTTTGTATTCATCAGGAATAATTCAAGTATGTAATGGACTATATGGACTATGACTATTTGAACTTTACAATTATGTAACCTATCAGAGTAGAAATAGTTTACTGGAAATATATTACATAGAAGATATACGAATCAGCTTAATATTTGTTTAAAAACACTCGAATTATGTATTAGTATTATTAATCTGTTCAGGTTAAGAGTTCATAATAACTAACAGTCAGTGTAAAAGTAAATAGAGACATAATGATAGTAGCTTGATTGGAATTAAGAATTAGTAGTATTGTGATCAATGTTCAAGTAGTTTTAAAAAATTAATATGTAAATCTTGTCTTTGTCAGTATTTTGTTCTTCAAAAGAGAATCAGGACAATTGATATAATACTTCGTCGCTATTATATTATCAGTACATTTTAGTTTATGTATTATCTACTATGATCTAGATCATTAACACTGAAACTGATTTTCGATAATGTGCAAGTTGATTAGATTAAAAATCTGAAGCATGTTCAATAATATTTTCGTGTCAGAATAAAAACAGATTTTCTGATAACTAATTAGCTTAACTGATTTGAATACAAACTGAAATTTTAGTAATTTGAGAGTGAAGTAAAAAATTGTCTTCTATTTGGTGTTTAGTTTGGATCAATACCTTAACGAAAGGCCCAAATCCAGGAAATGTGCTAGTTATACATGGGCCTGGTCATATGATACTGAAAGTAAACTGTTCTGGGCCACAAGGCCCAATATTTACACATAGCCCAAGACTTGGACTTCAGCTAGATTTAAATTGGACCATGGGCTGTAGTCAAGCCCAATATAAACTAAAGCCTGGACTTTTATGAGTTTTTGGCCCTAAAAAATGCAAAACTATTAGGTAATGATAAACAATTAGGATTTCTCTTTGTTATTAGAGACAAAACAAGTAGAAATATAGTATACTTTAGGTATGACCTTTAATAAAAATGAGATGAGTCTCACCGCTTTAAATATACAATTGTGGGGCCCTCAAGTAAATTGTTATAAAAATCTTAGATTTAGAAGGACCGTTTAGCAAATCTCACGGTCTTTCCCAAAGTTAACATAGACGTAGATACTTTAGGCACGATTTGAAATAATATTACCTTCCTAATACAGGTGCACATTTATGTGATTCAAATCTAAATTTCAACGAAGTCGAAATGTGATAAAGCCACGGGCGTACTGGTACGGCGTGGTTCAAAATACATTTTCACGACGTTGTAATTCTTGTAAAATTAAATAATAAAGCGGAATATTAATGCACATAAAAATGGAACATATATAGAAATCAAATAAAAACAAATACAACAGTTGTGCGATCGTGCTATAACCACGGAATTCGGGAATGCCTACTACCTTCTCTCGGATTAACAGAATTCCTTATCCGGATTTCTAGTTCGCGGACTGTTAATAGAGTCAAACTTTCCTCGGTTCGGGATTCAACCGGTGACTTGGGACACCATTAATCTCCCAAGTGGGTACTCTGAAATTAAATAAATAAATCCCATTCCGACTGTCCTTAAATTGGAAAAAACTCCTTCCTTTTATTATATACCTTCCCGGGGAGTGTAGTAATAGCGGTAAAAAGGAGGTGTGACAGCTCTGGCGACTCTGCTGGGGATAAGAAACCCAGAACTTCGGTTCAGGGTTTAAGAGTTCAAGCTCAGTTAAATTGTTGTATTTGTTTACATCTGACTTCCATATATGTTCATGATTAATGTGCTAAATGTTTACCGCTTTGATATTATTTGAACTGTATATAAATTGTGCCGAAAACCCTTCTCTTCTTACCTCCGGGGATGTGCTTACTGGTTGAGACTCCCCATTCTGTTAGTGTCATACCCAAATAAGAAAAGAGGCCGAACAAGTTACTAAGCCGGACGATCCCGCGGGTCCCCGGTACGTAGCCCCCTCCTCGACTCGAGTCATCTGCTCGGGTGCACAGTCTAGAACCAAATAACCAGGTTTTGAACCTAGAAATAGGATGTTTATTTGCATTATATCTGACTTAGGGGACTCAACACAGGGGTTGGGTCCGTCTAGGACAGGTAACCCGAATATGAAAAGACCATCCTGATTATATGTTGCATTTATTTGTCTCGAGCCATCATGCTGACCGGTTAAAAAAAAATAATTGAATAGAAGAAAAGAGAAAATAACAATTGTTGATATTCAAATGCTGTCAAAATTCTGACGAAATTTAGTGGATTTATAAATAAGAAAATTGTTGATTTTAGAAATCTTGTTTTGGGTTATGGAAATAAATAAAATTTTGTTATTTTATTCTCAAAAATTAGAAAATATAATTAGATTTGCTTATAATTTTTTTTTGAAAATCTTGTCATTAAAAATAATTGGGATAATTCAATTTTGTCGAAAATCAAAAAAAAATATGGTTTGCCTAAAAAAAATTAAATATAATTTGACCGAACTACGCCGGTTTGATTCTCGTCTTTCGGGGCGTGATACGTAGGCAACCCTTAAACGGGTCCAACCACACTTTTTGCAAAAACAGCCAAAAAATGTCAATTTTTTGAATTTTTGTCATAAATCAAGTGATGCCGTTTTTTCAAAATGGCCGAATGTCCCGAAAAGGCGCCAGAAGGCTGTTTATGCAAAAACGGCCACTTTTGAGTCATTTTTCCAAATTAGCAAACATAGCCTTAACCTTCATTTGGAGTGCTGAAAGGANTGCCCTTTGCAATCGTGAGGGGCTGACCGCGAACGCGAAGGCCCGGGCTGACGAACCTGTGCGAACGCGACAAACGGAACACAAATGCGATGGAGGAAAATATCGAGGTCCAGAATTTTCTCTACGCAAATGCGTGGAAGCGTTAGCGAACGCGAAGAACGAACTGACATAGATACATGAACGCAGGGAAATTCCGAGGTACACCCAAATGCAGAGCAAAATAAGAAGACACATAAATAAGTAGAGCCTAGATCGAATAGAATCGATACAACTCTATTAGAAACCATGACAATACATGTGATGATAGAATCGAAAGCAACAGCTTCGGTACCAGCAGGTGGGGTAGCAACTGGGGCTGTAAGCATAACTTGACTCTACGGGGCACGTTGTGGTCGAGAAANGATTAAATTGTGGAAAAATATATTGACTTTTCTTTTTAGGGTCATAATAAGTAATTAAATCATTTTAATAAATGTGAAGGATCAGCACAATTCAAAATGAACCTTTTTCAATCATGAATAAAATCCCTTTGGAGTTACATCTGTGGTGGAATGATCTGGGTAAAGATGGACAAGACGAAGTCAAGAAATACTTGAAAGGTCTTACTGGGTTGCTTGATATTGTACCTCAAGGAGATATCGTCAGAGCCTTGGTTAATTGTTGGGATCCATCACATAACGTATTTTATTTCTCGGACTTCGAGCTTACCCCGACATTAGAGGAAGTTGCCACTTACATTGGGAAAGATGAGGTTCCCCTGAAGGACAAATACTTGGTTGCTCCAAGAGCTGTTACCGTTCACAGATTTCTAGATTCCCTGAAAATAGCCCGGAGTGTTCATAATGAAGATTTGGCGAATGGTTTTTGTACTATGAAATTCATATATCATAGATATGGTCATATCGGAGGCTTTAACAACCCGGGAAACAAGATCTGTAGCAAAGCAAATCGAGCAAAATGGGAGGAGCACAGACGTATCGCTTTCATGGTAGCCTTCTTGGGTTTGATAGTGTTTCCAAGGAAAGATGGGAATATTGATATAAGAATAGCCGGAATTGTCAGTACTCTCCTCACTCAAGATAATAGTACTTTGGCACCTATGATATTAGCTGATGTCTTTCGTGCCCTGACAGCTTGTAAAGCCGGAGTAGATTTCTTCGAGGGATGCAATTTGTTATTACAAATGTGGATGATCGAGCACTTGTGCCATCGTCCTCAATTTTTGAGCTACGGGTCTTCAGAGAAAACATGCATAGAAGAATTCTACACGAGGATAAAAGGGGTCAAATTGCCGGAGGGATTTAAGGGTTGGACAACATACTTCCAATCCCTTACTGCTAGTCAAATAGAATGGACATTCGGGTGGTTACCTGTCAATGAAATCATATACATGCCGGCAGAGGGGTCGCATTTTCCCTTAATGGGGCTTAAAAGTATTCAACCCTATGCTCCATATCGAGTCTTACGGCAACTCGGAAGATATCAGATAGTGCCAAAAGATGGGGACCTCAGCACTCAAGTAATTGAGATTAGTCCTGACGGGCAATTTCCTGAAGCAAAAGTCCGTCAAATTTGGAATGAATGTCAATGTTTGAAATCAGATACCTGTATGAGAGATCGAGCTAAAGGTGAAGTGTCACCTGGTTATACCGCTTACAAATAGAGGGCATACCAGTCAAGGATGAGATAGTGTAGAGCAGTAATATGCAGGGAAGTGAGCAGTAGTATGCAGACCAAACAATCAGCAATGTATAGAGTAGTAGAATAGTGGAGCAGCCCCAAAATCAATCAGTCTGGGCTTTTAGCCGACTGAGTAATCAGTAGTCAACAGGAAAAGTGGGAGAGGATGTGTAGGAAACAAGAGAGAACACTGAGTATGCTTATGTATGTAAGAGAGAGTTCAGAATAATGAACTTCTTTTTTTCTTGTGCGAAAGAGAGAGTAGGGTACTTATAGCTCTCAAATTAAGTGGAACATAAGGTAATACATATAGACTGATTATAATTATAGAAAGAATACCTATTAGAATCAATTAAAAACTCGGATTCCTTTAAATTAGGGAGTCATAGCTCAAACGTTACAAATTGTATCAAATAAGGAAGATGTTTGCAAGACTGATAGTACAAAATAATTACAAGTAAGGAAAGTAAAAATAAATAAAAATATTGTGCACATAAACAGACGGATTACAAACTGATTTTGAAAATAATTGGTTCAGAAAATCACAAGCGAGATGGAAAATCACAGGGAATCAGCTCTAAGTAAGGAAGGCATCTCACAAGCAAGGAAGTGACTCAAGTTAGTGAAAAACCTCCAAAGAAACCACATACAAAAAATCAGGGATTAAAAGAGATACATAGAATCGGCAGAACACTTAGTAAAAAGAGAAAATTAGAACTATTTAAACACAATAGGCACAAAACCAAGAACCCTAAGTAAGAAATCACAGAATCAGTGGAACGTCAGAACAAATTAACACATGGAAATTGGGAGATAACTCGGAAGATTACACAAACAAGGAGAAATATCAACACAAACATATAGGACTAGAAGATGTAGTGATTTCGAAAGAGGTTAAGAAACCCTAGTTTTAAAAGAAGAGCAAAACGTTGAAAACTTGAACAATAAAAAAGATCGAGTAGAGAGTAGTGTAAAGCACAAAAGAATAAGTTAAAAATCCTTTAAAAGACAAAGCTTTAAGAAAATTAGGGTTTCATAATAAACCAGTGAGAGGTAAGGAACCTGGTTGTGAAACTCATCAATAATGATGCTCGTAGCACCATCGAACCATAACCCAACGAAGAAAGACCGGAGATAAGCAAGGCAAAGCTTCCGATGACCATCCTGTATGGTGGAGGCTTCTGGAGTGTTGAAGATAGAGGGAATCAATGAGACAAGGTTTCACGGCGGCTGGTGGTCGAGAGAAGTGAGGCTGGAGGTGGCCGGAGAGGTGGTGGATTCATCGGAGATGAGAGAGAGAACAGAAGGTTCTAGATAGAAGGGATACCAAGAGTTAGTATAGAGAGAGAGAGAGAGACCATCTGAAAATGAGGGGTTTGGGGGGTGTTGTGAGATTTTAATTTTGGAAATAAAACCTGGGTCGTTGATCTCACTTGATCAATGACTCAAATTAGATCGAGGCTGGACTAGGTCATTAAATTGGGTCTGGGTGATTTGAGAATTGGGTCGGGGGATTTGGGGTTCAATTTACGGTTAAAATTGGAATGCAAAGGGGTTATAATTGAAATGGAAGAGGCTAAATGTTAAACCTCCATTTCTTCCCTTTTCATTTTAATAAAAATAGTTAAAATAATTTTAAAAACCAATTAAAGAACTAAATTGATTAATAACATATAAATGTTAATTAAAAAAATACTGGGAGCAATTTTATAATTATAAAATACTATTAATTGAAAAATAGGCTATAATTGCAATTTTAGCAATTATAGCAATTATAGCAATTTAGCTTTAAAAAATGCCAAAATAAATTATGCAAAAATTACCTTAATTATATCTGGGTATAAATATGAGAATAAAATAAATTATTCACCAAAATGATAGTCTGGAAATAATTATTGAATTTTGTACTATTAAAATAGACAACAAATTGATTTTAAAATCTTTAAAATAAGGAAAAAATACCAAAACTCTTGTGCATGCTTATATATGCATGTACATACTATTTTGAGAACATTTTGAGTATATAAAATACATAAGGAAAAATTGGGTATCAACAAATGGCACCAACAGAAGGAACTTGTGATGGAACAGGTTCTTCCATCCAGGGCACCCTGACATGGGGAACTAATCAAAGAGGAACTGAATAAATCCCTTAATGGAACCTGTTCATGACCCTGTTCCTCAGCAACAGAACATGGGAGAAACATCTAGAAGAAACCAGTTGGTTGTGAAACCTCACAAGTATCAAAGTTCTTATCCCCTTGAGAAAATTATCACTAATCCAACATCTGGAGTCAAAACTAGATCACAATTAATGAATCTATGTGCTTTTGATGCTTTTTTGTCAGTTATTGAACCTAAAAATGTTGGTGAGGCTTTGCAAGATGCAGATTGGGTGATTGCGATGCAAGATGAACTCAACTAGTTTGAAAGAAGTCAAGTTTGGCATCTAGTTCCAAGACCTAAGGACAGATCAGTCATTGGTATAAAATGGGTCTTTAGAAACAAACTTGATGAAGATGGAACAGTTACAAGAAACAAAGCAAGGCTGGTGGTTCAAGGTTACAGCCAAGAGGAGGGCATAGACTATGATGAGACTTTAGCTCTATTTACAAGACTAGAGGCAATCGACTCCTCGTAGCCTTTGCAGCACACATGGAATTCACTCTTCATCAAATGGATGTCAAAAGTGTCTTCCTGAATGGGTACCTGAAAGAAGAAGTTTTTGTAAAACAACCTCCAACATTTGAGAGCAAGGAATGTCTTGAGCATGATGGGGGAGCTTAAATTCTTCTTAGGCTTACAAATCAAACAAAGTCCTAGTGGAACCATGATCCATCAGCAGAAGTATGCAAAGGAGCTAATCAGAAAGTTTAAAATGGAAGAATCTAAAGAAATAGACACACCCTTTGCAACTGCTACTAAATTAGATGTTGATGAACCTGGTTCATCAGTTGATCAAAAGTTGTATCGGTGTATGATTGGTTCACTTCTGTATCTTACTGCTAGTAGACCTGACATTATTTTCAGTGTAGGGCTTTGTGCTCGCTTTCAGGCAAATCCTAAAGAATCTCACTTGACTGCTGTCAAAAGGATACTAAGATACTTGAAAGGCACTACTGATTTGTGTCTTCGGTATCCCAAAGGTAGCAATTTTAATCTAGTTGGATATGTTGATGCTGGTTAAGCAGGTTTTCTAGTAGATTGGAAGAGCACCTCAGGTATGGCACACTTCCTTGGTTCATGTCTTGTGTCATGGGCTACCAAAAAGCAAAACTCTATGGCCTTATCTACTGCTGAAGCTGAGTATGTTGATGTTGCATCTTGTTGTGCTCAATTGCTATAGATCAAACAACAGCTGGTAGATTTTGGTATTGATGTTGGTTATATTCCAATATTCTGTGATAACACTAGTGCTATAAGTATGACAAAGAACCCTGTTCATCATAAGAGGACTAAGCACATAGATGTTAGACACCACTTCTTAAGAGATAACTATGAGAAAGGACTGATCTCCATAGAATTTTGTGCTACTAATAAGCAAATTGCTGACATTTTCACTAAAGCACCGAGTAAAGAAAACTTTGAGAGGAACAAGTTGGAATTAGGGATTATTAAGATCACCTAATAGGTCCAGTTCAGAATGCACAATGAAAAAAAATTAAAAAATAAAAATAAAATTAAAAATTTTGGTTAGGAGTTCTAACTTTATGTAAATATCTAGATTTATTCTTACTCAGTTTCATACTCTAAATAGTATACTCCTATGACATGTGTACATATGATTCACTGATCCTTTACAAAGTTTTTTCTATTATGGCATTTGAGGCATGTTCAAGAGAGTTCTATATGAAGAACCTAGTTCATCAGTATAAGCTCATATGAAAGTTCAGGTATGTTTTCAATACTTTGCATAATTATAAAGATTAACAATTCAATCATGAGCAGAAGTCCTATACTAGCCAAATTTCTAGAAAATTCTATCCGTTGAGGCATTGAACCAGTTTTGTCCTTTTAGAACTCTAAAACCGTGATTTTTGCCTAAAGTCTAGGGAAGCAAAATAAATCATTAAAGGACTGGAATTAAAGGTTTATTAGACTTCTCTTTGATCTCTGAAAAGCTGTCATTACTGATTAAATGTCTAATTGCCTTTAAATACACACCACATCTCTTATTTTCTTCTTCATTCTAAAATCGTCAAAAATTACTTCTCCAGACGGATCGCCCTTCTTCTTTAAAATTCCTAAATTTTCTCAAGAAAAATCAACCATGTCTAACCCCCAATATAATCCTAGCACTCCCCACCAGCATCCCCCTCTAATACATCCTCATCTACTCCTCCTAGTGAATCCCCAAAACCTAGGTTTCGTAGGCAGAAAATGTTAGCTAGAAAAACTGTAGCATCTGGAGCCCTGAGGATAGTTCTAAATGAGAGATTTAAGGCTAGCCAGATGATGAAAATCCCTGCTCAAGAATCTGACTCCAGCTCTGAGTCTGAAGCTTTTATTTCTGCTAGTGAAGGTGAAGAACATAGGTCTTCTGACACTCAGAAAATTCAAGAAACCCCTGGTGAGGTAAGTTCTTGTGTGGTATTTTCTTCTGTGGTTGAAAACATAGAAAATAGGTTTATTCTAGTTGGTCCTGTTAAAGATGTAAAGGAGTCTGAATCAAGTAGGAGTGGAGATAAAAAGAAAGGAAAAGAGAGGGAGCAAGTAGTGATGAGAGGGGAAATGGAAAGGAAAAGGTTCTTGCTATCTGTGGAGGTGTTGAAGAAAGTGGCATCAAGTTAGGGGAAAGTGGATCTGGGGAGGCGACTGAAGGGCTTGTTCATCTAAGCAAGCAACGTGACGAACCTGGTTCATCTGATGAGGAAACCTAGGCTGACCTTCTGAAAAGGGTTGGGGCTAGCTATGATCCAAAGAAGCGCAAAGCTTCTTCACAAAAGGCTCTAACTGCTTCCAAGCCAACCAAGAAAAGCAAAACTTCATCCCCAAAACCTACTGTCCCTCTAGTGCTTAAGGGAAGTCTACTAGAAGCAAGGTCAAAGAAAGTGAAGCAGGGTTACAGAAAGCTCTGGAAGAAAGCAAGAAGAAGAAGAAGGAGAAGGGAAAAGCAAAGGTTGTAGAAAGCTCTGAAGCAGCAGAAGAAGAAGAGGAGATGGAACTGGTCCATCAAGAAAAGGGAACAACTATAGAGGCTCCAACACCCAAACCTAAAAAGTCCAAGACTTCTTCTAAGAAGTGTTCCTCTGTACCTGTACCTACTGAACCACCTTTAGCCAAAAGAACAAGATCTGCAGTGAAAGGCAAGTAGGTGAAAATTAATAAGGAAGATAAAGAAGGGAGTGGAGAAGAAGAAGAAGAGGAATCTGAGAAAGAACAAGACAGGTTTAACATCTTTGGCATAAGAAATTTTTTGAAAGGAAGACTGTTAAGAGACCTGGATGAACCAAGAATGAGGAGATTGGTGGATGCTCTAGATGCACAAAGGTGGAAGGACATAGTCCTTGAAATTGATGGGAGACTGGCCAGGAATGAATTGATTGAATTTATGGCCAATGATGCTGTGAAGGAGGGAGTATTCACCAGCCTGGTGAAAGAAGTGAAAGTGAAGTTTGATACACTTAAACTGGGTGAGATTCTGGACATACCTACTGAAGGGTATGATGATTATACAAGGCAAAGGTGGCCATGTCTGGATTCTCTTCCCACTGCTGTTGAAATCACTAGAAGGTTTTATGACTCCGAAGATGTGCCTGAAGCTAGATTTGTGCAGAAGATTGAAATGATACCTGAGCACAAGGTCTTGTTTGAATTTTTCAACAAGTGCCTCTTGCCCAGAAAAGAGAGAAGGCACACTGCAAATTACATGGACCTGGTTCTTATGGAATGCTTGGAGAGAGGAATACAGATCAACTGGCCTGCTTTCATTGTCAAATTACTAGACATGGTCATTAATGGCTCCAAGGCTTATGCCACTCCATATGGGTTCATACTGACTACAGTTCTGGATAGGCTGAATGTGCCTTTAAAGAAATAGGAAATGGCATCAAGCAAGGAACATTTTGGTGTTAAAACTCTGGTGGCTTGTGACTATCCAGTCAATGCTATCCTAGTTGAACCTGGTTCATCTTTGAGGACACCCATCAATAGCAAGGTCAGGGCTTTGGTTCAGGAATGTGGAACTAAAGATGATGAAATTGCTAGGCTCAAGGCTCGTATAGCTGAATTGGAGACTGAGAGAGATGGCTTTAGAACTGAGCTAGGAAAAGAAAAGGAGAAGAGTGATGGAATGCTTCAGAATATTCTAAACCTTCTCCAATCTCAACCCTCTAGTTCCTCCAAGCCCTAAGACTTCCAGCACTTGTCTTCAGAACCAGTCTAGTACCCCTAGTGACCAAGATTAGGGATGATTTTTTTCTTGCTCATATTTTGAAAGTTTCTCTTTCTTTTTATGGTCTGTTTGTAGAAGCATATCTATATCAATGACAACTGCAATTTTTCTCTTATTCTATGATGATTCTGATCCTAATAGTTAAAAATTATTTGTTGATTATAGATAATTGCACAATGATTTCACTTGCATCTGCCCCAGTGGCCTTGAGTACTTATTAAAAAATGGGATTCACATTATGTATGCAACTTTTCGATGCTACCAAAAGGGGGAAGAGATATTGTGCTTTACTCATTATTCTGAATAAGTGATATTTATAACCTAATTACACCTGGTCCTTAATGATAAGAAAAATTTTCTAATTTAAGTGTTGATAGTTAAGCTGAGTTCTTACAGGTTCTCTGATCAATGAAAGCACAGAGTTTGTCATCATCAAAAAGGGGGAATTTGTTGGCCCAAGAACAGGTAAAGTTTTGAAGAATGACAAATGAACTCAGTCATAGACCAGGTCCATTAGGTGAAGCACAGTGTTTGTCAACCTATACGTGTGAGATGCACGTGAAAGAGATAAGTCCCATTGATCAAGCAGCAATATCTCCTGAACTGATCGAAAAGGTTGCATATCGGATAAGGAGAGAAAATCTCCTTATGAGAAGAGAACACCAGATCCGGATAAATGATAGGGTTGGAGTTTGTATTGATCAAGGACTCAACTTCGTTGGAAGATCAGTAATTGAGTCTCAATCAAACTCTAATTACTAACTCTTTAAATAATAGTGATTGTTCTCTTTTACAGGTATTGCACAAATGCAGAAGTTAAACTAAATTAAGAGCAAAAGAGTGAGGCAATTTTGCAAGCAATTTATGTGAGATTTGAGTGTGCATTCCTGAAGCTACTTGGACAAGATAGAAGAACCAATTCCATTGTGTCTTTCTTTTATTCTAGTTCAATTGTAGTAGGTGATTTAAACTTGTACCTTCCAGCTTTCATAGAAGCAATTGTATTAGGTACTTTGAGAGTTCAAGATATAGGATAACTTGAAGGTGCCACAACAGTTGAGGCTGTGTGCTACATATGTATTAGAGTTAATCCTTAGGTTTACAAGAGTTTTGTAAATGTTGTTTTGGCTCAGTGATTTTAGTGGAAGTTTGGGAAAATCCTACTGAGTAGCAGGTCGTGGGGTTTTCACCTTTTGAGCTAGGTGTTTTCCACGTAAAAATCTCTGTGTTCTTTAGTTTATGTACTTTTAATTTCGCAAACATTAGTAGTAAGTACACCTAGAAGAACTAGGTTCTTCTAGAGCGAAAATTGGGTACCACACAAATCATCCCCCCTCTTGTGTGTTATTGATGTTTAGAACATCAGTCTGGTCGGGAACGACACTAGTGGATTCTGAAGGGTGCCTAACACCTTCCCCTTAGAATAATTTCAAGCCCTTACCCTATCTCTGGTTACTCAAATCAAAGCTATCTTAGTGTCCTAATGCACCCTAATTATTAGGTGGCGATTCTTTGAATCAAACCCAATTCCCAAAAGGAATGTGTTGTCCTCCTAAATGTCATAAACCCGATTTTGCAAGAAAAAAGGGGGCGCGACAGTATTGTGATGGTACCGGTGAGCTTGCAGTGCCGCTCTTTCATTTGAGTCAGTTTCATGATGTGAGTATGTTCGGATTGTTGCTTATTGGTGCGCGGACTGCGCAAGTTGCGGCTTTAGCCAGTATTGATGTGTCATGTCACCAGAGTAGGGTATTGGATTAGATGAGCTTGTTGGGATCTTTAAGGAATACAAACGAATTCGATTTCAGCATATTGGAAGGATAATATCGAGGTTCGGCTCGGAACTTTGCTATGATCTTTGATAAAATAGAAGTGGCTTCATGAACGGTTGATCTGAGAAATGGTCTTACTGTGTGGTTTATTTATCATTGGAAGTATATAAAAGTGTTGGAATGAACTTTAGCTGATAAGAGATTTTCTATCGGTATTCAGTTGTTATGTGTAGCTACTGTGATTAGAAGTTATCGCTGCGAGTGTTTGAGTTATGTGGTATGTCATATACTTGCACCTGAGGTTGCAGGTATGGGTTAATACAACTCGTTCGGGCTTATTCAGAGTATAGATGTAAGATTCTGATCTTGTGGAGGATTTAAGAAGTGGAAAAGTGGTTCTAAGGTTTATGGGCTAGGTTGGATTGTAAAGATTTAAGTTGTATTATGGCACTGAACCTATATGAGATAGGGTGATGTGAGATCACCCCCGGGTATATGCATGGTAAGGTTATTCAGCGATTGGTTGGCTTTTAGAACAAACTCTGGGCACGTTCGGAGACGAACATATGTTTAAGTGGGGGAGGATGTAATGACCCGACCAGTCATTTTGAGCTTTTACACCTTGATCGTCAGTTCTCGGGCATGACTTGCCCCGTGTGATGGATCATGACTTATGTAAATCATTGGTTTTAGTTTTCAGGGTAATCAGAACAAATTTGGAAGAACAGTTCTCAGTTTGAAGCTTGAAATTTGAAAAGTTTGACCAAGATTTGACTTGTTTGTATATGATCTCGTATCGGAATTTTATGATTTGGTTAGCTCCGTCAGATGATTTGGGACTTAGAAGCGTGATCGAAATGCATTTTGGAAGTCTGTGGAAGGTTTAGGCTTGAATTGGCAAAATTGAGAT
The DNA here is from genome assembly GCA_026770625.1 of Nicotiana glauca. Classification (NCBI taxonomy): domain Eukaryota; kingdom Viridiplantae; phylum Streptophyta; class Magnoliopsida; order Solanales; family Solanaceae; genus Nicotiana; species Nicotiana glauca. The sequence continues at coordinate 9,861 of MU784955.1, read as the reverse complement.
TTTGGCGTTTTTCGGTTGATAGGTGAGATTTTGATATAGAAGTTGGAATGAAATTCGGAGAGTTGTAGTAACTTCGTTGCATCATTTGGGATATGTGTGTAAGATTTTAGGTCATTAGGACGTGGTTTGGTTGAGTTTTTGATCAAAAGCGTATTTTGGAAGATTTTGGGATTCCTGGGCTTGAATCCGATGCAAATTTGATGTTTTGATGTTGTTTTAGGTGTTTTGATGATTGGAACAAGTTTGAATAAGTTTTTGGGATGTGTTGGTGCTTTTGGTTGATGTCCCGGGTGTCACACCTCCTTTTTTCACTACACCGGGGAAGGGTATAATAAAGGGAGTTTTTCCAATTAAAGGACAATCGAAACGGGATCCATTTATTTAGAAGTTCAGAATCGCCACTTGGGAGATTTATGGTGTCCACCGGTTGAATCCCGAATCGAGGAAAGAGTTGACTCTGTTTAATAGTCCACGAACCAGAAATCCGAGTAAGGAATTCTGTTAACCTGGGAGAAGGTATTAAGCATTTCCGAGTTCCGTGGTTCTAGCACGGCCGCTCAACTGTCATATTCGGCTTAAATTATCTGATTTAAAACAATTATGAACCTATATGCAAATTTTGACCTTAACCGCTTTTATTCATTTTTAAGAGAATTGCAACGCTATTAAAACACGTCTTGAACCATGTCACATAAATGTACCCGTGATTTTTGACATATTTCAACATCGTTGAGATTTGGATTTGGGTCACATGAATGTGAACCCGAGTTTAAGAAGGTAAAATTATTAAATAATGTGCCTAAAGAAATTAATGCGTTGTTAACTTTGCGGGAGGCCATGGAAGTTCGCTAAATGGCACATCCCGAGTTCTAAATATTTTGTAGAAATGATTAATGAGGGCCACGCAATTTGTTATTTTATTTGGTGCGACACACCTCCTAATTATTAAAGGGACTTAATTATTTAATACTAGATATGGTTGAAGTCCTAAGTCATTAATTAAAGGCTCACATGGAAAAGGGGATTACTTATTTTATATGAGAGCTAATAGCTCGTCTATATGGAGAACAGCCTGGCCTGCCGTTAAATGAATGGCCAAGCTTGGGCCTAAGAATAGGCCTAAATTTGAGGCATCAGCAAGCTTAATGCGTGGGACTCAACGTCGAACCCTTGCAAGCCCAGAACTGACGAAAATAACCAGTTCCGTTGGGCACCACAGATAGTATTGATACAAACAGCATTGATACTCACATATTAACATGACATTAATGACTAAGCTCCTGATTTAAACTCCCTTTGACACAAACTAACATGTTTAAACTTAGAGAAAAGCATGCACGATAGAAAAGTTTGCAGGTCCCCAAAGTCTAATCAGATGCCCTCAAAACTAAAATCCTGAAAAAAGCTAATGTTGAAATATGGACCAGGATTTAATTACTAGCCCTTTTAAGCATCTGCTGCACTAGCACTAGCATGAACATACATATTAATTCTACAAAGCATCTCAGGATTATACTATATCTCAAATCTGAAATTTAGACTAACATTTAAAGCATGATGGAAAATTATGAAAGCACTTGAAGGGAGTTATTACCACTACAACTTAAGCTCTATGAACAACAGAAGCTCAATTATCACAACTTGGCCAAACTATTAGGGAAATATCCAATTCGCCCACACTGAATCAGTGATAGAACCAGATAATTCTCGAATCAAGTACTACCTTCAGCTAATATAGATTGCAAGTTAAGCTATACTACCAAAATCAATAACTACATAACTCTTCAGTGAACTTTGGCACCTGAGGGGATCAAGGAGATGATGAACTAAAAGCTAACATATGAATCATTTCTAATAATGTTACAAACCAATTATAAACTTAGCTTAAACAAAGGACTACAGTAAGTAACACAAGCAGATTATACAACAAACTGAAAAGACTCTTATGCTTCAACTTCTTCATGTCAGTTCATTTCCAATTGTTCATTTCATAATCATCAAGGTTACAGTGGTGTACCTCGGAATGAAAATCAACGGAGAAGGTGAGGATTCAGCAATATCTAGTGCAGAAAATCAGCACCAATAGTACAGAATCAGCAAAGGACAGCCAGTTCTTTAGCCCAAAAATTGATGCAAACGGACCAAGAAAAATAACTTCTCAACCCGGCAACGAAATAACCCAAACACAGGGACCAAAACCACCAAAACCCTAGTCCTAAATCAATGAAACCAGGAACTTCAAACAAAGCTCAAACCAAAAACCTCTTCCTCTCTAAAATGTCTGTATTAACTCTTAATTTACAGACTGTTTCTCTGTATTTCAGTATGTGTGTATTTCAGAATGTATATTAGAATGCTTATCACTCGATGCTCTCAACTTCTCAATCTCTCCAGTATTTTTTTGTCTGTATCTCTCCCTATGTGAATGTATAGCAGAATCTCTTTTTTTTACTCGGTGTTTTTTATCCTCTCAATTTTCAGATTCTCTTTCTCTATCAAAATGCTCTCAATTCCCCCCCCCCCCATGTCTCTACTGATCTCTGTATTTATATCCAAACCTTAAATCCTTTCCAGCCCCTTTTTCTTCTTTACAGTTGTACCTCTAGACCTTTTATTATTACCCCCATGCCTTTTACTTTCCAGCTCCTAAAAGGCTTTTAACAAGGTGTCAATCCACTAGTAATCCCCTTTTCATTTATTAATTCAATAGTTTAGTAGTGTATTATCCCTTTACCATTATTAAAATCTCCTAAAATTAACCATTATGTAACTTACATCATCCAGGGCTATTCAATAAACACACATAAACTACAGAAAGATTTTAAATCTTAAAAATGAACCATTTTAGTGTTCTTCTACCAAAACAACATTTAAATGGTTTGAGAATCTAAATCGTCTGTAAAACTGATTAACAATACATACAAACATGGAATGCACTAGTTCTATTAGCTTGAAAAAGACTAATTCAACTGACTAAATTATCAAATGATATATGATTTTAAACAAGCCGACTACACAAACTTAATTAAACCAAGAACAAATTCACTGAACATTTTGAAAAACTAAACAACTAACTAAAATGGCTTTCTACCAGAGGATTGGTCAAGTTTCAACTGAAATTGACCAGAGAGAAGAAAAAGAGATGGGAAAGATCAACGATAGAATAAACTGATAAGAATAGACAAGAAATTAGGAGATAACTCACCAGCCAGGCTCAAACTTTGAATTGACATTCTGAGTCAACACAAAATAATGACAAACATTTGATCTTGTTGGAGAACAACTGAGTGCCATTATTTTGTGCTGAAACACGCTTGAATAAGCAAAGAAATCCAACAAACGACCTTCGTGCATTGGTCAAAAATATGGGGTTTTAGGGCTTGCCTTCAGATTTGATATTCGAAGATTTTAAGCCTTATTCGAGGGAAACTGGTATGGGATTTGGGGTGAGGGTATTCTGGTGGTTGCGTGGTGTCAATTTGGGGTCAATCGGGTAAACTAGGGTTCCGGGTCTATTTTTGATCTAATATTCGAGGAGTTTGGCTAGGATTCGAAGGAAGTAGTTTGGGGGTTTGGAACAGGGAGGTTGAGGGGAATCCATGGTGTAGGTTTGGAGTCGATGACCACCGTCCGCCGCCGTTAGCAATTTCCGGCGGGCGGAGGGTGGTGGCTTAAAACTCGGTCTTTG